>PVKS010018863.1:0-39383 GCA_004027875.1 Aplodontia rufa
AGCCAGAAAAAGAGAAAGAAAAAGCTAATACATTGAAAATTTGTCATGAGCCTGGTACTCTGTTGTTCCCTGATTTAATTTCCTGTAATGTTGGTCCCCACAAATACACTTAGTCAGGGCATATATTCTTTCCACTGCTGCCTTGCCTGTGGGAGTTCTGACTTGAAACTGAACTGATGTGTGCCAGGCGGGAGACCCAAGTGACAGGAGCCTTGAGGTCTCCTAGTTCCCTAATGATCCCCAAGTCTTTTGTGTTCTGTTCTCATTGCCAGTGGAAAGGCCTACCTGACATCCACCAATCAAGAGTAAAATCTCCCTGGTCAGTTTTCTATGAACTCCTCTGGACTTCTTTGAGAGGGACAGTGAGAGAGAGACAGAGACAGAGACAATCGATTTTTATTTAGTTTTTCATGTGGCCTTTCTTGCTCCGACACTTAGCTGTGAACGTGTTGCTGGGGTTTGAACTCACCTCCTCACGCATGCCAGGCAAGCGCTGTAACCGCAGAGCCACCGCTCCAGCCCCCTCCTCTGGACTTCTGTGGCAAAGCTAACCACTGGGTTTTTAACCCTGTGTTCCTTGGGGAAGATTCTCACCACAGCCCAGGTTTCAGGTTTTTGCCAATGGCTAGGGCAGTCCTAGTTATCTTGCTTCCAACCCTGACATGAAGATGTTTAGGAGGGAAAAGAAAAGTTAAAGGCCAGGATTTTAGTATTCCAGGGTTCTATTTGTAAATATTAAACAACTTTATTTCTATGCTACTTTCCAGAAAGACTCTCTTAACTTAATTTTTATGTCTCTGGCCAAAAGCATTTTGCGAATAGAAATACAAAGTAATAACTTGACAGTTTTAAAAAACCAAAGATCAGATAAGATGAGAAGAAATAGTAGATAAATGAGTCAGTTCTCAGCAAACTGAAAGTCCCTTCCAAAGTGACTCATGGAACGAAGGTCTAGAAGCCCACAGGGCCTTATCTTAAGCTGATTAAAATTATTTAATACTTTGCATTTCTGCAGAGCTTTATAGTTGCCAAAACACATTCCCTTTTGCCATAATCATCCTACATCATCTCTTCTAGCTCATTAAATATTATTTTTGTTCACAAAACAAACTAGAGAATATGGCTTATACTCCAATAGGTAATCCCCACAGCCCAAGATTAATACAAGATCAGCAATAATAAGTCATATGTATAGTACCTACTCTTGTGCTGTGACAACAAGGGTATATCATGTCTGTTGTCTTCCTCCCCGTAATCCATAACCCAGTCTACTCATGAGAAAAATATCAGACAAAACAAATTAACGCCATTCTACTAAATGCCTGAACAACACTCCTCAAAACTGTTGAGGTCATCAAAACAGAGGGATGCCTAAGAAACTGTCACAGCCTAGAGGAGCTGAAGGAGACATGACAATTGCATGTAGTGTGGCCTCCTAGATGGAATTCTGGTATAGAAAAAGGACATAAAATAAGGTGCTTTGAATACAGTATACGTTTAGTTAATGCTCTGTCAGTATTGGTTCATTCGTACAAACGTGTCACACCATTGTAAGATTAGTAATTGGGGAAGCTGGCTGCTTGTGGGATAGCTCTCTGCTATCACAATTAAAAATTAAACTGTCCTAAAATTAAAATTTTATGTTAAAAACAGAAAACTTCCTTGGTAAGATTCTCATTCCACCATGGTAACTCCATTTCCTACATTTTCCTGCTTCCTGGCAGCCATTTCAATGTCAATCTTGGGACTCAAGAAGAGAAGGAATATATACATATAATTGGAGGAAGATTATTATTGGGCTCAAAAGAAACAGGGGAGATAAATAGATAGCACATCATACAGGGCATTGTAGATGCTTAAGGATTTTTGATATTTATTCCAAGGGCCATGAGAAACCACTGACAGTATTTCTAAAATGAGTTACAAAATCAGATTTATGCTTTGTAGTATCCACTGGCTGCCTGGGACAGGAGCATTAGCAAAGGCCAGTGATAAAGGTCGAGTTGAATAGGCCTCTCACTGTGGGCAGTCACCTGGTGAAAGATGGGGGTGGCAGACATCAGGAGAGTGGGCAGTTGGGATGTAAAAGAGTTGACTAAAAAAAGAAAGATTTATGATGCAAAATCAAAAGGTCATGGGATTGATTTGGCAGGGAGGTGAGTGAGATGTCAAGGGTGACCCCAACTTCCCAGCTTTAGCTGCTGGCAAGATAGTTATCATGGCGACTGAGAGCCATGGAGACACCGTAGTCAGCGGGGGAAGCAATAGCCAGCTGAAGTGTGACATACGAGAAAGAATAAGGTAAAAGTACAGAGCTAGGCCTGCTGCCCCAAACAGTTCAGACACTGTGTAGAACTCACAAAAGTGCCTCAGCCAGGGCGATTCAATTCCCGAATGACCAACTCGAACCCACGTGAACTGGCATGCAGATAGCCCTTCTGCCCCAGCAGTCCTACTGATGGGAAACATGCGTTTTTATAAGGCAGATTAGTTTCACCTTTAGACAGCTTTAAATGATGAGATGGCACATTTATTCAAATTGACCCAAAATATTTAGTCTACTTTGAAAGTTTGATATCTTGTTGACACATAGGTAATGAGCAATCATGCTTTTTTTTTTAATAAACTGATTACCAACCTAATAGGCCAAATGCGCTTATCATGCAGCTTTTGTGTTGGTGTTATTTGTACAAGACAAACATTACAGCAGTCAAGGAGCAGTAAGTCCTGTCTGTCAGCAGAAGTACAGCTGACGTTTAAAGTTAAGAAAGCCAAATAAACAGTCATTGTTCTACAACTCTATCAGCTTGATTGATTTTCCCTATTGTCAAAGTGTAGACATAGTTACTTAAACAGAAAAGGCTCTTTTTATTGGTTTACAGCACTGAAAATTAGTAGTTATTACTTGCAGTTTTAGACTATACAGTTAACTTTTAATTATGCAATTGAATTAATCCTTAAATCTTGGCATGCTCAGTAGATGCATGCTGACTTTGGATGGTTGTTCTTAAGTTTGTTTTTTTAAATGTCTCTTAGCTTCTTAATATTTCAATCAGGTGGAATTTTTAAGAGAGACAAGCACTAACACTTGACCAATTCTGCCTGACACAGTCTGTGCCCCCTGGGTGGAGGTGCAGAATTAATAAGTGCCAGAATATGCCCAAAGGCCATGTGCCTTGGCTAATGAGTGCTCTCCCCAGATTATACTGAACGTTTATAAATGACTTAAGGAGAAACCCCCTCACACAGATTTATTAAATATGAAAAGATAAGATGATTTGAAAGTACTCATATGCCAAGCGTACCTATGCTATTGGAAGAAAATCATTCTGATGAATTTCAATGGTCGTTCAGAGATTTATACAGATCCTTCCATTCCCCCTTGTAGCAAGAGAGGCCTCCATTATCCCTCTCGACCCCCTTACTCTACTTACTTTCCTGACGTAGTTTTAACATATAGTATTTCATTTGTTGGTGTATTATGGTCTCAGCTCCCAGTAAAGGCTAAGTTCTAGGAGGGGAGTTAAACTGATGGTCATGTTCATGGCTGCATCTGCCGCTTTGTTATAAGACTGAGTACATAAGCCCTCCGTAAAGATTGTTAAATGATGGGGACTGGAGCGGTGGCTTGGCAGTTATGGCACTTGCCTGGCATGCACAAGTATGTGAGTTCAAACCCCAGCACCACATACACAATGAAGTGTCATAGGAATGAAAGTCACATGAAAAACTAATAAAAATTGCTTCTCTCTCTCTCTCTCTCACACTTTCCTTCTTTCTTTTTTTTAAAAAAAAGATTGTTAAATGAGCATGTGTATCAATATCAAAATAGACTTCAAGTTTTAACCATTAAAAAAATGTGTCAGAGTGAGAACTGGTTTTTATTTGCCTGGTTTTGAAATTTTTATAGCAAAAAATATTTCCAAGTTATCGTACGGGCCTAAATATTTTTGTGAAGCTCTATAACAACACAGAAGAAAAATATAGAGAGCAAAGATTTGGTACACATAGGTGTTCGCTCCCTCCTGTTTTCTGACTTACTGTCACTACGTCTCCTCTCAGATATCTGGGTATCAGTTTGGCCTCTGCCTCCTGTCACCTGCTCAGCCCCCTCTCCCCACAGCACTTGCACTGGGACCTCTGGCTGTCCCCTTCACTGGCATTTCTCTTCTTTAGGTCAGAGTCTTTGTTAGCAGGAGAGATGATGTCTAAGTATGTGCCACCATGTGGTTTTCCAAGAAGGCACATATTCTATTCTTTTTACAGCATTTCCCCAAAATACCATATATATTTATCACATAACCAGTGTTGTAAGGAATAGTAAAATAGATCATTCTTTCATTCTATAATTCTTACAATGGAAGACCACCAAGTCTATCTGTCATATTAGAGAGAGGTTGCATTCTGTAAAGATCAGGCGCACCCACCTTTCCGATAGCTACTCAAGTGTACTTAAAATAGGAAGGAAAAAGTCAAACATTAGACTAAGAAGATTCATAGACTCTTCATAGAATTTGAGATGCAAAGAACTAAAGCTAAAGTTTCCAAGATACACGTACACAAAAGGGAAGATGTATGGCTGCTGTAAGTGAAATGCCCTCAAGGAAGGAATGGCAATTGTTCGGTTTTCTAAAGACACTAACTCTGGAACACTGGAGTAAGTGATTGCTGTGGGAACTGGTGTTTTAACACTTCAGGTAGATAACTACATCCTAGAAACTGTTGAGCTTTTTGTGTCATTTTTACAATGTAGGCTAAGAAAATCTATATGGCATATTGATCTCTTTACACCCAAAAAGAAAGGCAGCCTTTCCCTGGAAGCCACAGATCCTTTCTTATGTTAAACTTAACACAGACACCTGTACTATCCTTGGATTCCCTTCCTCCCATTTTACCCTCAATATCTGCTAACTAAATCCAACCAACATTTTCCCCCCCAATGCTGGGGATCAGACCCAGAGTCTCACACACGTTAGGCCAATGCTCTGTCATTGAGCTGTACTGCCAACCCTCAACCATCATATTTTTTGCTAGCAAAAGTGATTAAAAACCCTGGGAAAGTAATTTTTAAACAGAGTTTTAACTACTATTTTTGGAGCGGGGGATCGAGTCTCTCTGTATTGCCTGGGCTGGCCTCAGATCCCTGGGAATAAGTGATCTCCCACCTGAGCCTTGCAAGTAGCTGGGACTATAGCACACACCGAGGTGCCTGGCTAGAATTTTAACTTCCCACCTATAAATCCGCTGTCAGTTCTCTGGCATTCCATTTGTTTTGTGCACTTTCATTTGAGTGCAATATCTTGATTCTGCCCAGCGGTTAAGTTAGTGTTGATTGTAATACAACCAGAGAGGAGGGACAGGGAGGAGCCCTGGCAGACAAAAGGCAGGTCCCTGCATTTCCCCTTTAGGTTCTTGCTGGTCAGAGTCGAGCACTCCTCAGTAAACCCTGGGCATCAGAAGTTCCTGCCTAAGGGATTTTAGGTCATCAACTGCACACAGGAAGGAGATCCACTCTGCAGGAAAGGCAGTGACATAATAAAGTGTGTTGGGTGTGACACAGGAGCATCTTTGATGCAGACGCTCATTCGGGAGATGTGTTACCTCCATGTCACATAGGGAGGTAGAGGTCTGGGAAGCTGAGCAGCCGCATGAGTGCTACAGGGCTATTAAATGCTGTGGTCAGGAGTCACCCTGCAGTTTTGCCATTGGAACTGCTGAGGTGTCCGCTGCATCTGCTGACTAAGCGTTTCTTTTCTGACCCTTCTTGAAACTTAGTTCGTGGACATTGTCTTTGTCCTCAACGTCTTTGTCACTGGTTACTTCTGGTGGGTGGCACTTGTTTCGGTAGTTTTCTTTGGATGACAGTAAGCTGTCATGTTCTACTTACTATGTAAATTCAATGGGTTCCTCTTCTGCTTGTGTAACTATTTCAGATAATGTGTCTGGAGTTTGATTTTATTTCAGGACTGAGACCCCGCCCCCAACACAGAAGTAAGTAACTTGTAGAAGACTCATTGTGAAAAATATACCACTGATTCCATTTTTCATTCAATGCACATATACTACCATCTAAAAAGAATGTAGATAGTGTTGTTTCAGTGTTTTGTTTGCTTCATGGAAACTCATAAAGTGATCTATGCAGGTGGTCATTACAGATGGTGTTCTTAATCGGCAGTTAGAAATGTGAGCTGTACGCCGCACAAGTTCGAAAGCAGAAGTCATTTCCCTAAAGCTCTCAGTCTCATTGAAGGGCCAAGGGAATGAGGGGCCATGAATCCCTCAGGCAGGACTGGAGTTGGGGATATACTATTGAATTCACATTTGGAAAGTTCATCAATAAAAGGTTTAAAATCATAGTCATAGAGACTTAGAGCCCATTTTAGATGAAGAAGTAAAATTGGCATTTGCTACCTGCCTGGGAAATGCTATCAGAGATCGTAGGGACTGTAAAATGTCTTTTCGTTTAACAGGATAATAATATACAGGTTGTTGTCTAGCATTTGAGTATTTCAGCTAGCTCTAAAAGAAACTATTTCCTTTTGACAGTTATGTAATATTATTAATAATGAAATTAGATTATGGAATTAGCACACAGAAGCCTGATTCTTTTTTATTTAGTAGTTCATCTTTACATTAAAGTTTTTCTTATAGAATAATCAGTCCTTAATTTCAGAGTCTGCACATCTCAAGTATTTGAATAGCATTTATCATGTGATTTTTCTGGCCCATTACCTAAGTTAGAGCATGTCAGGTAACGTGTTCAGTTTCTTACACTTTCCCTATAGTATCAAATGTACATTTTGTTTGCTTGTGCTGTAGGGTTGGGAAGAAGGCCTACTTCCACTTTTATTTCCCCGTTGAGCAGTTTAAACAAAATCAAGCTTTCCTTCCCAAAACACTCAAAACAATTGAAATTTCAACACCAGATGAATTTTTGTCTTTTTTGCAGGCACAAGCATTTCACATTAAGAGGGATTTTATTAAGATGTCGGAACAGCCTTATATAACAATTTTCCAAAGACAGTGACACTTTATGTTGGATCTAATGAGTTAGACTCATTTCTACTATGTTTATATTTTAGAGTTGAACAGACAGGGGAGAGTTACAGTAGTCCTTATAATTCTGATAATGAGGGCAGTAACAGTAACTACACCCGAAAACATCTGCCCCGCGTTTCTGATGTGCAGGGTACTATGCATGTTGCACGTATGGTTATTTAATTCTCTAAACTGTCTAAGGGGTGCCTGCTAACTTACTTGCCTAAGGTCACCCAGTAGCAAGGGAAGAACCAAGATTCAGATTCAGACATGGTGACTCAGTAGGCTAGTAATTCCTTCAACTTCTTTTTCAGGTTTTACCAGGAAGCTTTTGCTTTGGAAATAGGCACATGCAACATTCTACTATAGTCTTCCCCTGCTTTTAGCCATTGATTTGACTTGCCAGAAATACAGTGGTGCTCTTGATGATATCAGGGGGACAGACCTGCAAGCTGGCATATGCCAACTAGAATTGATAAGGTACTAACTGCCTTAAAACAGTACAGTGCTTTCATAGCAAAATAAGATGTGTGGAATGTGGATGCATGCACGCGGAGAAAGATTTGGTACTTCACAGCATAATCATTGGCAGGAGCCTTCTTTTCTTGCACAGCAGAAAAGGGACAAATGAGAGAAGCATACCATGGAATCAGAGTTAGAATTCGGTAGCTCTAGGACTTCAACATAGTTTCAATAATAAAGGTAAATAGCAACCCAGCATAATAGCCAAGTAAATAGAATCCTTAATCTTTGGCTTATTTAGATATTTACTCAACATAGCTTCTAAAATAACTCAGAACTTTTTGGAAGAAAGAGATAGAGGGGAGCTCCTGCATTCTCCAGGCGAAGGGCTCCTTTTTGTAAAGCACCCATTCTTGAAGAGGGTGTGTGCATGTTTAATGATGTGTGGGTGTATTTGTCTAAGGAAGACATTGAGCTTCAAAAGGCAAAATGTTTCATAATCCAAAAATGTAATTGTGAATGGAATTATCAAATCTGATGATTAAATTAAAATGGGCTCACATGTAAGCCAAGCACATATGTAGGCTCAGATTCTGTCTTGCAGTTCTCAGGCTCCGCTTCCATCTGGCCCATAACTCCAACCTCTCTCTTATTTGAACGGTGATGGATACTAACCCAGCCTATGGAGCAGTGGAGTTCTGTTCAAAGGAAGAAAGGAATTTTTACTCTTTGGCTGATGGTCTGATTTCCCCAGGAACTGATTGTAGATAGTGGGAATTAACCTTTAGCGAAACATGTGGGCAACCACAACCTTGTAACAGAGAAAAACTTCAAAGGTGAGAAGCCAAGTCATACCATTGCCCCAGGCTTGGGAGAGAGATCTGGAATGAGAATTCTGATCTCATAAAATTCACTTAAGTTTTTTTCAAACAGCCAGGCTAGCCTTTGTAGCTGTAATTCTCAATCAGTCTGAGTTTGGCACATATAATTATTTCAGCTTAAAAAAATTAGCCATTAACTATTACAGTAGGTTTTTAGAATTGGTAGTGGTGTTGGGACTGCTCAGACCTCCTTTTCACAAATTCCCATGTCTCTATAATTTACTTTTCTGTACATCCACATTATTGTTATGTTTGGTGGAGGGAGAGAATAGAGCCCAGACTGCTACACATCCTGGTGAATCCAAAGCTCTGTCAGGGTCTGTCTGTCTTTCTTTCTTTCTTTCTTTCTTTCTTTCTTTCTTCCTTTCTTTTTTTTTTTTTTAGAAGGGACAGTGAGAGAGAGAGGAAGAGAGAAGCCATTTTTATTTAGTTTTTCATGTGACTTTCATTCCTCAGACACTTCGTTGTGTCCGTGGTGCAGGGGTTTGAACTTGTGTCCTTGCACATGCCAGGCAAGCAATGTAACCACTGAGCCACCACTCCGGACCCCTGTCAGGGTATTTCTGATCTCTTCTTTCGTTTTGTCTTTTGTTTTTAATTGAGGTATACAGAACATAAAATTTTTCATTTACCGTTTTTCAGCATACGGTTTAGAAGCATTTAAAACATTGTACACTCACAGTGTAGTACAGCCATCACCATTTTCTAGAACTTTCCCATCACCACCGTGATCTCTTCTTGACAAACCTTTTATCTCTTCTTGATAAACCTTTTTCTCCTAATAAATTGGAAAATGGATTGATTTTAGTTACGTCTTTTCTTTCTTTTTTTTTAATTAGATAAGCAGTTATCTGATTTTTAAAAAGCAGAAAAAAAGTAAAGTGAGCAATGATTCCTGAGCTGGATAATTATAATTCTAAGTTTTGTGATACTTAAATACTTAGTTGTAGAACAGTGTTTCAGAATTCAACTTGTACAAAAATAATAAGCAACCCCATCCTTCAACTCTTGAAGTGGGAAGTAGATTTTCATAGACTTTCAGTTCTGATTGTTATTATTGCCAATTACTTTGCGTTAAATATGCTACCTTATTGAATGCTCATAGCAGTCTACCTACATGGGCAACCTGATGCCAGTTTCATGAACTTCAAGCATTGCATTGGACTCTTTCACTTTTCCTTGCTCCTGGCAGAAACAAGGCTTAGGGAGGTTCGGTGACAGGTCTGAGGTCCTTTAGCCAGTTGTTTCACCCAGGGTACCACTTATAAACGCTTGCTCCAACCATTAGGATATTTTGCCTTTAGAGACATCTAAAAGTGTGTTTAGAAAAGGACTGTGTTGCTCCTATGCATCCCTTCAAAAGAAAAATTTTGTTTAGTTGGAAGGGAATTAAGCTGCCATCTTAAGTTATGAAAGGCTGCTTGGTGCCCCAGAGGCTGTTTCAGAACCCCAAGGTTCCTCTGTTGATTTTCACAGCCGGGCTGCTGTCCTGCCAGGACGTCCCCCGGGACAGTTCCTTCGTTGTCGCCTGAGGCTTTTCTTGGTTCACCAGACTCTCCCTAAAATAGCTGCAGGCCTCAAATATAAACCTGTCAGCCAGGCACTTCATTAATTAATTTAAACCTAGCACAGTGATTAGCTTTTAGCTTTGATTTTAAAGAACTCATGCACTGTTTTTTCTAGCCACCTTGGCCTCTAAATGGTGGCCACTTCTGATCAGTGTCAGAACTTCATTCACCTGGCCCACGATGCAGGGTACCCACACCCCACCTCCCGGGAACATGTACCCAGTTCATGAACTCCCCTAGCACCTGTGAAACCCATGAACAGGACGATACCTTCTTCCCAGATTCCACAAGGACAGAAGCAGTTGCAGAAGGACCCTCCAAGACAATCCACCCCCCATTTTCCTGACCACATTCTGCATGCCCCCTGCCACTCCCTGGTCGGGCTGTGCAGCACTGAGGCGCTCTCTTCTCCTACTTGGCCAGGAGCATCCTCTACTTGCCCAGGGAACTTGGAGAGATTGGGCGTTAAATCTGGCTTGACTCTTACCTAGACTTTAGCTATCAAAGGAGAAATAGAGTCATTTAAATAAAGACTGTCCTCTCCTAGTACAAACCCTGGTTTGTTCTGCAAATTTGGTCCATTATCAAAAATATCAGTGTCCCCCAGACCAGACACTGTTAAATCCCTTGTAGCAACTTGTGAACTGATCCTTTTGTCAATTGGGAATTTTCTTGAAAGAAGTAAACCCCCAACTCCAGCTTTCTAAAACTTTCTAATGCAGAAAAGGCATTTTTGGAATAACATGGAGGAGGCCACAAAATCAAAGGAAGAAGTCAGAACAGGGATGAAAAAGAACTGGTGTGTTCTTTAAAGTCCTGGTGCTAGGATGGTCTTCTCCAGGCATCTTCAGACCTTTTCTCAGCCTGCGTAGGCTCCAGTTCCCAGAACACATCTGACTGTCCTTGTCAGCAACCTGAAGGCAAAGGGGTGCTTCAGTGGAGACTCCCATCAGTCTGTGTCCACCAACCCACAGCAAAGTGCTGATATTTGGGGATTGATGTGTTTTTGTTAGAGGCCTGACCTGTGCATGGTAGGATGGTGCCACCAGATGTCACCAGTAGTACCCCACTGTGTCAAATAGTAACGTCTTGTTGCCAAACGCCTCCAGGGTGATAAAGTCTCCCTCAGCTGAACATAGAATAAAATTGTTCCCCTAACCAGATGGCAAATGGGCACTAAATAGCAAAATCCACCACCATCCAGTGAGGCCTTCCTCTGTGCTCCATCCAAGCTGGGCCCTCTTCATCTCGGCCTCCTCATAGAATTAGATCGTGATGTCTCCTGACTGTCCCTGCCTAGCTGTTATCAGTCCCTCCCTCTCTTGTACCCCCACTGTACCTGGTACACACCTTTTTTTTTTTTCATGAACAATTAGTATTTCCTGGTTTTCTCCCCAGCTAGTGAACATCTTAAGAACAGAAATTAGACGTCACTCATTTCTGATGTCTCACACAGTGCCTGGCACACAGGTACTTGGTAAATTTTATATTTGATAACTTCATGAGCAGGCAAACTTTCAGTCCAAAATGGAATAGGAATGTTTATATTCCTGCCGGCTGCAGGGTCGCATGGATCCTGGTATTCAGGCAGAGGCTGTCATTTCCGAACCCTCAGGGAGAGTCCCAGGTCTGTGGCGGAGTCCACACCTAGGGAACCCCCCTCTTTCTACTAAGAAGCACACCATGGAACCCCATGGTAGCGGAACCCAGGACACCCCACAGGCCCCAGTACCCTTCCTAACTACCGGTCTTTTCCTTGGAGAGGTGGCTCCACCACTGCTCCTTCCGGCTCCTGCTTGACTTTCAAGCTCAGAACAAGCTGAACTGACACCTGAAAGAAGTTTCTGAGATGTGTTTCTGAGCTTTTTCATAGCAGAGCCAGTACCTACCTTATAGAAACAAAGCACTTCCCCAGGCTGTTGCTCCTAACCAGAATATTTCTTGTTATTTATTTATTTATTTATTTATTTATTTTAAAGGGGACAGTGAGAGAAAGAGAGAAGCAATTTTTATTTAGTTTTTCATGTGCCTTTTGTTGCTCCAAGACGTCCTTGTGTACGTGGTGCTGGGGTTTGAACTTGCGTACTTGCACATGCCGGGCAAGCGCCGTAACTGTAGAGCCACCGCTCCAGCCCTTTTATTTTTATTTATTTCTTTAATAAAAGTACTGCTGTGGCCTCACAAGAGTGCTCCATCTGGGAGGTTTCTCAAGCAAATTAGCAGTCCAGAGTCAGTGCTCACACAGCTCAATAGCTCCTGGGCTTCCAACCCTCACAGATTTCCAGACTATTCTTATGAAATGGACTTGACCACACAGGTGCTTTTCCTGCTAGCTGAGCTGTGCCCTTGCTCCTGGTACTGTCATAACTTTAAACAATGTCCCACGTGAATTCTAATTTTGCTTGATATGATTGTTTTCTCATTCACTTAAGAAACAAGTATTTTTTAGTTTCGTTAAATAGGAAATCATATACATCTTTCTTGTGCAGTATTTTTCATTTCTAGTTGTCAGGAGAACGTCTGCCTCTCCTTTTCAGGTTTAGTAGATTTCCTCCAGGCTTTGAGCCGCAGTTCTCACACTTGAGCATGCTCTAGAAACCCTGGAAGGGCTTATTAAAGCACACATCGCTGGGCCACCCCCAGTTCATCTGGGCTGTAATAAAAAATTCTGACTGGTTTCCAGTGCCACCAATGCACCAATGAGATTGGTCTCCACTTTTAAACCCACTAGATCATAATTTCTGCAAGACAGAGCCTCAGTAAATCTTATATATTTTATAACATCTTTCTATGGGGTTGGGGTTGTGACTTAGTGGTAGAGTATTTGCCTAGCATGTGCAAGGTCCTGGATTTAACTCCCAGTACCATAAAAATAAATGAAGAACATCTTCCTAATAAACAACATGCAATTTTGTTTTATTCCTGCCAGCCTTAAAGTCACAGTAGCACTCAGGTACTATAGGATAAATGATTGGATGAAAAAAAAAAGAACCCGGAAAAAAGCTTCTATTTGTATTTACTTAATTAATCCTTCTTCATCTTTCACTAAACTTTGATCAGACTAGACCGCATTTATTTTGTTCGGCCTCCTTGGCTAGTGTTGAGCAATATATAAAATAGATTCAAAGGAGAAATATAACTCTTTAACTTCTCCTTCAAGGCTTAAAATAATTATGATATTTTTTAATTGTCCCAGTAATCCCTAATGCTCTCAAAACTAAACAAGACACAAACCATTTCACCCCAGGCACTTAGTTAAGGGAACCAGAACAAGATTCTGTCTTTGCAAGGTTTGTTTAGAGGCATATTCAAGCTGCCAACAAGTTGCTCTCAATCATGTTTATAAGCAGTAATATTAGTTGTGCATTCAAAAGGCCACTTAAGGAATTAAAGAGTTCAGACCATGATCGTGCTGATTTTTAAGTGAAGGTCTGATTAGATTATGTATTGTGTATTACAAAATAATAAGGCATTCACTTATAGATTTGTACGTGATTGAACTCACACTGCAGCTGGAGAGAATGTCCTAGGTGAAGCATGGAAATATGCATAGGTACGAGCCCCTTAAACATAGAAGGGCTTCTGTTTGCAAAGGTTTGCCATGGTTACTTGGAAGCCACCTGGAAAACACCCTTAAGCACAAACCTCTTAGGAGCTTCTCCCCCAAGCATTCAGAGTAGATGTCCTGGTGGGAAGAGGCAGGTGTCATGGAGTGAGTGCCCGTCCTAGTCAGGCAGACTGGGCAAAGCCAAGACCAGCCTGCTGCCCTCCTAGCAGAACCCAGTTTTTCTCCGTTCAGAGTTTTCTCTACAAAATCGAAATGGAATTGCCCAAGAACCACTGGGCATTTTGCATAGTAAGGAGACAATGAACGCAGAAGCAAAATTTTTTTCCCGAGGATTTCTCCAAAGGAGGTTGTTGATATTTAAATATAGACCTTTTTAGAATGTATATTATCATATTAGGATTTGAGCACATGATAGTATCTAAAGAGCATGGGATCTGGAATCAAACTGATAGGATTTAAAAAAAGAAAAAAAGAACCAAAACCTGAGAGCTGTGTGACCTCTCTTCATCCCTCTTGTTTGTGAGATGGGTCCCTCGCTTTAAGGAGCAGAGGAGTTAGTGCCCTTAGCATAGGCCTTGTCATCTGTAGGTGCTGAGCACGGCAGTCTCTCTGACAAACCTTTCTAGATCAGCTTCTGGGTCAGCCTGCCCAGGGGGCATCTGTCTCCACTCCATCTCTAGCTGTGACCACAGCCACTTGGGGAAGTAGCACACAGTGCAACATGGGACCCCTTATGCTGTAAGAGCTACTCTTGGAATCCATCTGGTATCGTACTTTAGTCAGGCCTAATAGCCATCCTGTATTGAAGCTTATGGAACACGTCACCGTAAGCTAGGGCAGTAAAAACACAAATGCTGTGGCATGGGTGGCATGCACTATCTTTCATTAGCCCATTTGACTCTCAGGTAAAATGAGGAGAACATAAATTAAATCATCATTCTTTAACTGCTAAATATTTATTACCTATCCCTCTAAGTAGGGTGACCAGATGAAATGCAACTTGCTCTTGCCTTCTTACAAACTAGTATGTGCAGTCTGTGTCCCCGTGCAGTTTTGTCCTTCTTATGTTGCCGTTGACATTTCTCTTTTCAGTTGTGAAGTTTTTACTTGTTTGTTTGAAGCCTTTTGAAAAAAACCCATCCATCCCCGCCCCCCCACAATTTAGGTGATTTCCCCAGTGAAATGTGTTTGTCAACTCTACGCACTTATGAGTTACAGCTCCAGCCTATTCCTAAGAGGTCCAAAAAGTACAAATGTAATCATCACTGTTTTAAAATTAAGCCTTGAAGGCAAAGGGGACATCTTAAAAAAAAAACATAGAAAAACTCAAAGTGTTAGAATTTTTTGACTATGCGCATACATAAAAGCAAACTTTAGTTTTTCTTATTTGTGGAACTAACTGCCTGAAACATTGGATTTTTCTTTTAATTCTCTATGTGGGGTTCATTCATGTTGACACTTGTGAAACATGTAAATCTAATTAGAGTGAGAATGCTATAACAATGTACCCAGAGAATTTTTGCACTCTTAACTGCTGTTCTTGATCCCTTCAGGTCCAGATTTCCTCCTTTTTGCAACTTCATCTCCAGCGATCACACTGATATAAAATTACCAAGCCATTTAAGCTCTCACCATATATTTTATGAGAAAAGCCACAAGCATATGTGTTTTTCTCTCTTCACCACAGTCCCCATTCTTTGAGATGCAGGAATGGCTCAGATGGGAAATTGGAGTAGGAAGCATGCTGGTTAGGTCTGTCTGCCGAGGAGAAAGCAAGGTCATATTTATGTTGGCAGTTGGTTGAGTTGAAGTGAACCACTTCAAAGGAACAGGAGGGTTATATTTACTTGAATAGGTTGGCTCTGAATAAATGGTTTTACCTTCTGACAGTTCTAGTCATTTAATTATAAACGACCAGTCATGTAATTATAGAAATGTTTCAAATTTAAAAGGAAGAAAATGGTGTAATAGGTTAGCACATTTGACTGAAAGCCCTTTATAAATATTTTCTCCCCAAATATGTTCTGCATCAAGAAACTTGGCACATAGGAAATATGTAAAATTTGATTTATAATCAGATTGAGTCTGCTTATGTAACTTGCATCTAGAAAGTACAGTGTATAAAATATAGTACTTGAGTGATCATCAAAGACCCAACGTTTCTCTCATTAGTCACCTAGCTGGATAAAAGGAGAGGCCAGGCCAGCTCTCATCCATAAGAATTATTTCACTGTAAAAAAGAAAATTGCATCTAGAACTTCAGTAATACAAATTAAGCTATGGAAATGATATTTTCTTCCAGTAATTGCTGCTTATTTCTCAGATTTCTTAAGTTGGAGCTATTAAAATTTGAACTTGAATGAGGATGAAAATATTTTGATCTACAGTTGAAAACATATTATTCTTACTGTTGTCAGCTAAACGGGGGTCTAGTTAGTAGCTTAAAAGTCTATGTTTGGAGCTACCATTTTTATGTTGGTCTGTTTCCCATCACGCCCAACCTGGTGAGAATGACCACATTCACATCTCTAGACTCGGAATATCCCTGGAGTGTTACTGCATCTGCAGCCTGGACATCCACACATGGAGCATCCCCTTGCACCTCTAATTTGGCAAGACGTTGTTCTCTGTGTCCTGCTTTTCCTGTACCCCAGCTCAATTTTCCCTTCCTATTCCTTTGGCCACTCTGGCTCAGAGCCTCAGATTGTTCTCCCAGGGCCTCTGCTACCTTTACCCTACCCACGCAGGCTACTCTGTGGCCAGTAGACATTATGTATTTTATATTGTCCCCTCTGTAAAAGACTCAAATTCAGATCAAATCCTGCCCATCTACGCTTCTGCTCAGATCCCATCTCTTCCACAAACCTTCTCCCCATTGGAATCAGTCTCTCTCTGTTCTCCCAACAAATGTTGTTTATATGCTATTAACAGCCACCCCTCACTTCTTCCCAAAATTTTGTTGAAAATTTCCAAACCTTCAACAAAGTTGAATTAACAATCTGCTAAGCACTCATATGCTTGCCATTTTGGTTCTATAAAATAAAAATCCATTATCCTTAACACGTTGAAATATTTACATCTGTTCCTCCTTCCATCTGCCTGTCAAACTACCATATACTTGAATGCATTTCAAAGTAAGTAGAAGACATCAGTGCATTTTACCACTGATACTTTGGCTACTATAGCATTAACTAGCACTCAATTTTTGTTTACTTTTTTTAGGTAAAACTTTTAGACAGCAAAATGTGCAAATCTTAAATGTTCCAGTAGATGAATTTTTATCCATGTATAGACCTTTATAATTCAAATCCCTGTCCAGATACAGAACATTACCATCACATCACAAAGTAGAGTGTCCCACTCTGTGAGGTTTTTGAGGTCCATCCACACTTGTGTGTCTGAGCAGTTTATTTCTTCTTGTCGCTGAGTAACTTTCCATTACGTGAACGCAGCAGGGCTGCCATGTCCTGTTGAAGACCAGCGTCGTTTCCCTCGTGGGGTTGTGCATGTTTTTTCTGTTGGCATACACTTTTGTTCTCTTTAGATAATTTCGTAGGCCTGCAATTGCTTAATCACAGAGTAGGCATATGTCTAGTTTTATAAGAACTCCTAGACCTTTTTCCAAAGTGGTTGTATCATTTTACCCTTTCACCACGAGCGCATGACAGTTCGGATTGCCCACAGCCTTCTCAACATTTGGTGGTGATAGTCTTTTTAATTTGAGCCATGCTGATGGGTGTGTGATGTTATCTCATTGTCATTTTGGTAATTCATTTCCCAGTGACTAATTATGTAGGGTGTCTCCTCAGTGCCTGTTGCGTGTGCTTATTTGGATATCTTCCTTTGTGAAGGTCTTCTCTTATGAAAGACCAAATGTCTTGTCTATTTATAATTAAAAAAAAAAAACTTTTAGAATGAGTTGGGGGAGTTCTTTATACATTCTGGATACCAGGACCGGTCATGACCACAGCAACATAAGCAGGCTACATCCTATGTGAGATACATGTTTTATGGATTTTTTCCCCTACCCATTTGCTTAATGCTTTCTTTTAAGGAGTAGATGTTTTTAATTGTGATGAAATCTAACATATCAGTTTTTTGTGGTTATCGCATTCTTTGTCCTAAGAAACCTTTGCCTGTCCCAGAGTCACAAAGATATTCCATGACACTTCTTCCAGAGGTGTGTAACCATCACATTTTAGTTCCTGTCTGGGGTGTAAGGTGGGGTCAAGGTTAATTTGCCCACGTGGATACCTCCTTTCTCAGTTTGCGTTTCTGATAGCCTGTTCCTCTTTATGCGCTCATGTCCTGTCCTGAGTCTTTATACCCAGCAAATATTCAATTCCTGTTCATTAAATTTCTTCAAAGATTGATAGATCATTCTAGCAATCTTTTAGTGTCTTGGTATTGGAAGTAGTTTTAGAGGATCCACCCCTCAAATGAAATGCCAATGTACAGAGCCTCTTCAGCCCTTGAACCAAGAATACAGATTGAAGCAGCAAGGTTAGTTTCTTAAATTGTTGTCTTTGGCTTTCCTGGAGTAAAGAATAGACATAAATTGAGGTTTTTATTTAATTCTTAATATATGCCAGGCATAGTGCCTCATTGCTTTCTGTTACTTCTTTAGTTTATCTTTACAGCAACTTTGTGTATTAGATGAGGAAGTTTGAGAACCAGAACTTTTCAGTGACTTCTATGTTACACAATTAGTAACTTCCAAAGTTGAGTTCTCCAAGAGAGGGTCATGGAGGAAAGCCAGTAACTTGACTCTGATGTGAGATTAATAGTTGATTGATTTTAGGTATATAAAACTCAGTAATAAAGGTCAATAAGTAATCAAATTTACTAAATGATGAATGATCTCAGTCAAAGATAACTAGAAAATTCAGTCATCTAACATCATTCCAAGTAAATAATGGCAGTCTTGGTAACAGAAATTCTTGGGAAATATATCTGGGCCTAAATCTCTAAGCTAAGTGCTGGTTAAAGAATAAAAATGCTTTAAAATCATAAAAGTAGTGCCCATGGCTTTATGAAATGTCCTCTTTGTCAGATTACAGAGCCTGACTCTTATCCTGAAAAACCAGAGCATTTGACTTGAGTCTGTGTCCTTGTCCCTCCTGGTGTCCCCCAGTGATACAGTGCTCATCTCTCCTCTGGCTGCAGGTATGCTTCAGAAGTGTCCTTCTATTGACGACCTCGTGGATGCCCTTGTTTCTGACTTGGATCTGGACTTCGAAACTTTCCTCATGGATTCTGAATAGTGCAGACACGTTGGATCTTTTAAATTAAAGGCACGTAGATATTAACTTTCTTACAAATGCTATCACTGTGAAAACTCGTTTCTGATTTCAGTGTTCACTTAATGTAATAATTCCTGACAGACCTGGAACTGATGGAATAAATAACTTGTTTGAATTATACTGGTTTTTCACCTATTTTGGCAAATTTTTGAACATGTAATAATCTACTCAACAAACTAGTAAAAACTATACTTCCACATGGAGTTGTTAGATATTGAAGTTGAGGCATTTCTGTATTATGACCACTCTCCCCCTAAATTTCTTCCCTTTTTGTTGGTCTTAAATTGGTTAAATTAGAGACTTAGTTAAAAGTAAAATCATTTTAGGTTAGGATACAGGTTGAAGCAGTCCTCAGACAGATCACATGTGGAATTTTTAAAGAATAATTACCATTCTTAAGACCACTCTACTAGACTCTGAAAATGCACCATGCGTAGTCAGTTTCAGAAACTAAGAAAA
The DNA here is from genome assembly GCA_004027875.1 of Aplodontia rufa. Taxonomy (NCBI): domain Eukaryota; kingdom Metazoa; phylum Chordata; class Mammalia; order Rodentia; family Aplodontiidae; genus Aplodontia; species Aplodontia rufa. Next base: position 19,280 of record PVKS010018863.1, read on the forward strand.
GTACCATTTCTAAAGTACTTGTAGTTACTTGCATGTCTTTTCTGGGTGTTTAGATACTACACAGATGCACTCAGAACTGAGAGGTGTTGAACTTGCGCTTCTCTGGCTTGACTGTGAAAGTACCAGTAACGTGACATGCCAAAGCCAAGCAACGGGTGCATACGGAAACCAGGATTCAGACCATGTATCTTTATCCAAAAGCCAGCTGCTTTCTGCTATTGCAAACTGTCATTGCACACTTGCTGATGTTAGGAAAGAAGCCACTTGATGGGTTTTTCCCACCATTAAAATCAAGAAATTAACTATAGGTTTTCAGTTTAAAATGCTATTTGCCAACAGTGTCTTCCTGCATCTCACTCAATGACCAGTGATGAAACAAAAATATTCCAAATCTCCCAAAGTGGGAAGCACATTCAACCTATTCATAGACTATGAAGGAATGACTACAGCTCCTGAGCAGATGAGACCAGACAGAGAGATGTCATCAGTGAGCTGCCCCTGCCAGGGGCCCTGACCCTTCCTCCTTTTCACCTCGAATTCTCATGTTCAAATCCAAATTTACGCTAACCGAAAAGCAGAGTGATCGGAACTCCAGGACGGGGCTTCTGTAGCAGCCACATTGCTGGAGTTCATCTCTCTTCCTGCTCCTACCATCTGAGTTTCTCTGCATATGAACACTAGGAAACTGCAATTCTTAGGAAACACAAGAGAGCAGGGCAGGCCTGGCCATGGCATCTGTTCAAGCCCAAAGCAAAGTCAGAAAAGGTATTGGGGTAGTGTTGGAACAGGAAGTGCCCCAGTGCCAGTGCCCGGGGAATCTTCGAGCTGTTCTGTGTCCCACCCTACTTATTCTCAGTATCATGCTAGGGAGGGAAAGATCTTATCCTTGCAGACTTGCACTAGCAGATGCCAGCTCGGTTCTGGGAAACGGACTTGGAGCGCTCAACCTGCCAGTCAGTTACTGATAAATCTGCAAAGATTCTTTAACCAGCTCCAGGTGTCCTGACAGTGACAAACCTCTGCATCATTTTAAATATTTTGTTTTTCAGTTGAGGAGAAGCAGTAAAGGAAATCTATGTGGAGCCTACAGGAAACATTCTTTAGTCACCTGGAAGGTGTGTGGAAAATTATAACTTTGAAAATTGTTTTTAAAAGGATCTGAAGTGCACTGTGGAAAATCTGCTATTCTTGAGATTAGAGATATCATGGTACTTATGAAGCTGGAAGCTATAGAGAAGAAGCAAAGGGGAAAAGACAATAAGATAAGTTAAAGAGGGAAATAAGTATATTAAGAAAAAAAATCAGAGAAACTAAAACCATAGCACAATGATTTAGAACCATAGAGAAAGCAGAAAAGAGCAAAATTGTCAAGGAAGAGCTTGGGAAACACACTTGAGAATGTAGGTGAAAGGGATGTGGTGACAACGGATGGTGAGAATATAGGGAAGGCACAGCTTCCAAATCACAGAGCGACAGAGAGAAGCTGGGAAAACCAGAACCAAAGGAATAACCAAAAGTAAATTCTTGTGTACTCCTGTGTTCGAAAACCAGCAACCAGCACTTAGTAGGTGATTCCGTGAATAAATGCTGTGCAATAAATTTAAGAAAACATTTTTAAGCTGGAAAGAATAAATGAGAGAATTTAAAAGGGAATCCTCTATGGTAGTACAACAGTGTAAATATCCTTAATGACACTGAACTATGTAGTTAAGAATGCACACAAGGGGCTGGAGCAGTGGCTCAGCATAGTACGCTTGCCTGGCATGTGCAAGGACCCAGGTTTGGACCTCAGCAACACACAACTAAGTGTTGGAAGAACTAAGACCCGATGAACTTATTCTGTGAAGCCAGAATTATTACTCTGCTCCAAAAAAAAAAAAAAAAAAAAGGATACACACACAAAAGAAAATTATGGACCAACATCCATATGAACATAGATGAAAAAATTCTCAATAAAATAACTGCAACTCTAATTATTAACACATTAAAAAACCATACACCACGATCAAGTTGGTTTTGTTCCAGGGATGCAAAGAGAGTTCAACATATGCAAATCAACACAATACTGCACATAGATAGATCAAGGATAAAAATCACATGATCATTTCAATAGATAGCAGAAAAAGCCTTTGACAAAACTCAGCATCCCTTTACAATAAAAACCCTGAGAAACTGGGTATGGAAGAATCAAACCTGAACATCATAAAATCTACATATAATAATTCCATGGCCAACATCATACTGAATAGGGAAAAACTGAATCCATTTCCTCTGAAATCATAATGAGACAAGGGTGTCTACTCTTATGATTCTTACTCAGTATAGTACTTGAAATTTTAGTCACAGCAATCAGACATCTTTTTATCTCTGTGTGCAGATTACATTATTTTGTACTTAAAAATTCCACCAAAAGACTCCTAGAATTGATAAACTCTCAAAGCAGCAGTATATAAAATCAACACACCAAAATTGGTAGCTTTTCTATACACCCATAATGAACTTGCTGACAATGAAAGCAGGAAAAAAATCTTTTCACATCAACCTCAAAATAAAATACCTAGGGGCTGGAGTGGTGGCTCGACGGTTACAGCGCTTGCCCGGCATGCGCAGGTACACGGGTTCAAACCCCAGCACCCACATACACAACCAAGTGTTGGAACAACGAGAGCCATGTGAAAAACTCAGTAAAAATTGATTATCTCTGCCTGTCTCTCTTTAAAAAAATAAATAAAATAAAATAAAATACCTAGGAATAAAGCTAACCAAGAGGTGAAAAACCTCTACAATGAAAGTTATAAAACATTGAAGAAAGAAATTGAAGAGGACACTGGAAGGTGGAAAGCACTTCTGTGCTCATGGACAGGCAGAATCAATAATGCTAAAATGGCCGTTATTACCAAAAGCAATCTACAGATTCAGCACAATCCCCATCAAAATACCAATGTTGTTCATAGAATTAGAAAGAACAATTCTAAATAACCAAAGCTATCCTGAGCAAAAAAAGCAATGCAGGAGGCATTTCAGAATATATTGCAGAGCTATAGGAACAAAAACAGCAAAGTATTGGCACAAAAACAGATGCATAGACTGATAGAAGAGAGTAGAAGACCCAGAAATAAGACCACATATCTTTAGCCACGTAATTCTTGGCAAAGGTGCTAAAAACACACACTCGGGAAAAGACAGCCTCTAACAAATGGTGCTGGGTAAATGGACCCCTCTCTTCTCACCCTGAACATAAATCAACTGAAAATGGACCAAAGACCTTAATGTAAGACGTGAAACTTTGAAAATGCTACAGGAAAACACAGGGAAGCACTTTAAGAACAGTCAACAATTTCTTGAAGAAGATTCTGTAACTTAATACATAAAATCAAAAATTGATGAATGAGATCGTATTGATTTTATAAAAAGCTTTACAGAAAATGAAACTTTAATCAATAGAGTGGAGAGTCGGGGCTGGAGCGATGGCTCGGAGGTTACGCGCTTGCCTGGCATGCACGAGTTCAGTTCAAACCCCAGCACCATGTGCACAACGAAGTCTCAGAGTCAACCAAAGCTGCATGAAAAACTAAATAAAAATTGTTAAAAAAAAAAAAAAAAGAGTGGAGTCAACCTACAGAACGGGAGAGAAATCTTTACCAGCATCTGATGGAGATTAATATCCAGAATACGTAGAGAACTCAAAAAAAAAATCAGCAACAAAAGAACAGGTAATCCAATCAATAAATGGGCAGAAGATCTAAACACATTTTTCTTTCTTTTTTTTGTGGTATTTTGGATTGAACCAAGTGGCACTTAACCACTTAGCCACATCCCCAGCCCTTTTTATTTTTTTATTTTGAGACAGGGTCTCCCTTAGTTACTCAGGGCCTCACTAAGTTCCTGAGGTTGGCTGTGAACATGCAATCCTCCTACCTCAGCCTCTAATAGGCAATAAGTACATGGAAAAAAATATTCAACATCTTTAGCCATCAAGGAAAAGCAAATCAAAACTTCGTTGAGATTCTTTCTCACCCCAGACAGAATGACTGTAACCAAAAACAAAAAGACAAAAGTAGCAGATATTGGCAAGGATGCGGAGGGAAAGGGACACAGACATACTGTTGGGAGGAATATAAATGAGTACAACCACCATGGAAAGCAGTATCAAGGTTCCACTAAAAACTAAAAACAGAATTACCACATGATTCAGTTATACCACCCCTGGGTATAGACCCAAATGAGGTACCTGCATACCCCTGTTTATCACTGCCTAGGTGCCTGTCAACAGTGAATAGAAAAGGAAAATACTGGGTATATATACAGCTATAGAACAGAATATCTAAGACAGCCACAAAGAAGAAGGAAACTGTCATTTTCAGGCAGATGGATGGAACTGGAGGTCATCATGTTAAGTAAAACAAGCCAGGCAGAAAAACAAGTATCACATATCTTCCTTTATATGTAGAAAATAAAAAAGAATGAAGAGACCTGAAAGTAGGGAGGGACTACATTGGGGAAAGGGAAAGGAATGGAGGAGCAGGCTGGGAGTAGAGACAGAGGGGTGAGAGGGTAATGGGGAAGATACATACATTCCAAGCATGATGTATGCGCCTAGGGAAATGTCACAGTCAAACCCATTAAATTGTATATTATTTTATATAAATGGTATTTATAGTTTAAAAATTAAAAGTTACTAAAAGAACACATAATTTTGACTGAGTCAGAGCAGGAGAGATCTCTAAGGAACTTCTAAGAATGTGAAGGAGTCATTCCCTCTTCACATTAATAGCTGGATGTATCATAGTATCAAATTACTTTATTATGAATGTTATCCCTTATGATGGGAATAAACCCACAAGCACACACCAGTTCTCAGGGAAAACTCCCTCACATATTATGGTTTCCCTAACAGCTTCCAAAAGTCCAATTTAAAGTACTTATTAATAGGCAAAACACTGAAATTAATCTGGAAAATGATGAATAACATGTTAATAGAGTTGTCTTTGCTGGAATTTTGGTCTTTTATTTCTCTCCTGCCTTCTTCTGTTGCCAGTTTTTTAAAAAGTAGGCATTTTCAGACATAATTTAAAATTTAAGAAGAATTCAGTAATTGTGACAGCTGAATTTAAAGCATTTTTTCTGATTCTGAAGAATGTCTGATATAAGCAAATTCAGAAAATGCCTCTGAACCATTCAGAAAAAAAAAACTTTATAGCAAAAACTTTATTAGTACCAAAATTTAGCCTATTTTGGCCAAAGCAATTGAGATAAGAGGCTGATTACAATATCACCTGACATTTATTTAGCAGTGTTCAGTTTACAAAGAGTTTCTCACAGAGTCATCTCCTGGATGCCCTTCACCGCCATCACTGTCACTAACGAGGCAGGCAGGCTTGCTCACTGGCAGAGGCTCAGGCAGAGCTAGTTACCTTGGCTGCTCGTCCACTTAACGCATGTCTTCAGGGGGTTGTGCCCAGACCTCTTCAGGCTCCTCCACGTACCCTCAGATAGGACCACAGAGCGTTGAGTGGCAACAGGAGCCACCTCAGTCACGTGGCCTTCGCAGCGTGCCATCTTCCTGCTTGAGGCACCAGTGCCTGTGGACAGAAGATGAAGTGGAGTATGACATGTTGTCACCATCAGACAAGGAGAGATGAGGATTTGCATCAGAGACGGGGTAGGGTGAAGAGATAGGAGAGGCAGAAGCATTCTGGAATATTCATCAGTGCACTAGGAATCAGATGGTAAGATGATGGCAAGGTTGGATTGGGTAAAGATGTCAACCATGTCTTCATCTAAATCATGACTCGAACTTGATTTAGAAGAGATGTGTGGGAAATGCGAACCGGGTGCAAGGTCATAGTTAGCACAGAGACCTCCTTTAAGGTTGAACTGTCATCCCCTTATGGTTCTCTATTTCATCTATTAAAAAAATCATGAAGGACTCACTGGTGCCTTGCTGAAAATCAGATGCATGAGAACACAACACTCGCTTGGTCTGAGATTAATTTGAGGTCCCCAGGCACTGGGCTCATCATGTCGTCAACCATTTTATCCCCAGGCAATCCTCTGGGTGGGTGAAGAGATCACCATCTGAGCGAGGCTTGGGGGAGAGGCTATAAAAGCCACTCTCGCCAAACATGGAAGCACACACCTGTTGTTCCAGCTACTCGGGAGGTTCAAGCTCAGCCTGGGATAGAGGGAGATCTGTCTCAAAACACACACAAAACAAAAACAACTCTTAAGCACATCAGTCATGTGGTATAAAATGTGTGTAAATGGCAGTTGGGGATGCTTTCCAGGAGGAATTAGGCTTAAGCAAAACCTGGAAATAAGTGACAAGTATGAATTAGAAGACGACCCCAAAAGAGAGCTCTGATATCTATGCTTAATTCATCTGGGCAACATGTGAACCTCTAACTAACTTCATGTAAGAAGTCCTTGGTTTGTAATATACAATAAGGAAGGATTTGGAAACATAAAGGTATCTAACCAAAGACCCACGATATGTAAGTATGTCAACTGCATCAATGTAAAATGCACTTGACCCTGGAAGGCCCAATGTACCAAACAGAATGTTGTATACTTTTTCCTCTTCCAAAGTGCAGATAGCCTGGGGTAGTGGAGCATGTGCCTGGAGTTCCAGCTGATTGGGAGGCTTGGGTCCAGTAGTTTGAGACCAGCCTGGGAATCATGACAAGATCTCATCTCAAAAACAGAAACAGCATGTTTTCCAGGATGCCGCGTGGGGTGTCAAGTGACATGTCATGTTTAGAACCTTTCTCCTAGCTCCAGATATTTTTCAAATGGTCTTCATTACCTATGTGCCTTAGAGACAAATCAGATTCAACCTCCAAAATCAAACTCATCTTTCATCCCAAATACTTCTCCTTGATCAATGGCATCACAGTCTTCTGAGTTGCTCAAGTAGAAACTCTATAAAGGGGTGAGTTGTTCCCCACCTTTTTAGGAAAAAAAAACTCCCATCAGATCTATTACCTTTTAAAGTAATGGAGAATTACGCATTTTTTTCTATTTGCTCCTATCTCTGTTTTAAGAAGAATTTACAAAAGAACTAAATGATCGTTAATTCTTTGAGTCGACTTGACTGGACTTCAGGGTGCCCAGATTAAATATTACTTCTGGTTGTCTCCATGAGAGTGTTTCAAGATGAGATCAGTGTTTGAATCAGTGAACTCAGTAAAGCAGATGGTCCTCCCCAACGTGGCCTCATCCAAACTGGTGAGGGCCTAAAGAGGACAAAAGGTGGAGGAAGGAACAATTGGCCCTTTTTGCTTCTTATCCACCTGCTGGACTGAGACATCTGTCTTCACCTGCCCTCAGAAAGACCCCAGCTCCCCTGGTCTTAGACTTAGGACTTAGACTGGAATTGCATCATAAAGTTCCTGGGCCTATAGCTGGCAGATGGCAGAATGTGGAACATTGTGGCCTCCATCATCACAAAACCAATTCCTCATAATAAATCTCTTCAGATTTACGTGTTTGTGTGTGCGTGCATGTATATATATGGGTCCTATTTCTCTGGAGAACCATGGCTGGCACAGCCTGTGAAGGAATGTGGCACATTGTTTAGAATTTACATGGAAGGATTCAAAGAGACACTATCGAAACCAAGACCAGACCAGCCACAGCAGAGAAATCCTAACCACATCTGTATATTAGGATTTATGCAGAAACCTCTTATGATCTATTGTAGTTCTTGCTTTCTGCTCCAACATAATTTACGTGAATTCTTGGTAGAAAAGGCATTTCCTGCCAGGAGGGAGCTCCTTGTGGTAAAGCCCAGATCTCTGACTCAAATACAAGTCACCTGCTAAAACTAGCAAGAGGATGGGAGCCTCAAGAAAGCCAACACCATGAACATTTGGGAGTAAGCTTCTTCACAGCTTTTTATGTTGACTCAGCATCAAATAAAAAAGTTGTTTTTTCTCTTATAAGTTATGCAGGAGGAGGTGGACGGTTCAGAGCTTGGAGAAGGTGGAAAACAGCTTTACTTGGAAAGGATAAGCGTAGCTAGAACCCACCAGCCTGCATTTTGAAGCCAAACAGTTCTGCGGATCACGATTTGTTTTTCTAACTCCTAAAAAAAAAAAAATGTTTTAAGCTTGAATTATTAAATTTCATTAAATTTAGCCAAAGTACCAGATTGTGTTTCTATTCCTTCAGATACTGTCTTTCAATTGTTGTAACTCCTGTGCAGAGCTAGTTGAAGGATTTCTTATTTTTAAAAGGAGGAAAGGTGGGGGTTGTGGAGAGAAGGCCCGGTTGCTCGGCTGTGGGCTGTGGGATGACCTGGCACCACAGCATGTCAGAAGAGCTGTCGGGCACAGCCACAGAGGCCGCATGGAGGGAGGAACCAGAGTCATTTTGCAGCAAAGGCATACTAAGTTTAAAAAGCAGAGCTTTTTAAAAAGGAAATGTGTGCTTAGCCCCAGTCCAAAGAGAGCCGCTCACTGCCTGCAGGGCAGCAGCGCTGGCCCTTCCCTGAGTCCCCCGAAGCTCCCTACACTCTCTTCTTTCCAAGAGCAATAGCATTTTCAGTGGTGCACGCCTTAGGAGAGGCAAGGTTTGGGTTAAACAATTTGCTATGGTTGGAGAAAAAGCATGCGTGGACTGAGAGCACAGATCTTAAATGTGCTCAAAGCAAGGATTGCTGAGAAAGATTACAGATAAGCAGTGTAAATACCTCTGCGCAGCACAATATGTTTCTAATAGTGCTCTCATTGTTTGCAGATTGTTTATTAAATAGGTGAGCTCCATACCACAGATGGCTCTTTATGGCTCACCGTGTATTTCCCCCCTTTGGTACCAGGGATTGAACCCAGGGGCGCTAAACCACTGAATCACATCCCCAAACCGTTTAGATTTTATATTAGACAGGGTCTCACTAAGTTGCTTAGGGCCTCACTAAGTTGCTGAGGCTGGTTTCAAACTTGTGATCCTCCTGCCTTAGCCTCCCAAGTCACTGGGATTACAGGCGTGTGCCACCACACCCAAATCACTGTATATTCTTAAAAGTCCTTTCACTTTTACTTTTTAGGTTGGAAATTTTAAAAAATAATAATAATAAAAAGCAGAGCATGGATACCAAGCTTCCAGAATGATGAATCACAATTGGGATGGAATATTGCAGGAACAGGGAAGAATAAGAATAATAATCTTATCCCCGTGGGTAAGAAATTCTTTGGTTTGATTTTCAAACATCACATGAGAATATGCAAGACCTTGTTGCCTGGGTGAAGATAAAGGCTGGGGCAATTTACTAGGATGGCATTAGGTGGACTCCTGCGCTAGAGAAACACTGGCTTCAGCTGGAGCTGCGGAATGCAACCCTGCCCCCACCAAAGGATGTGCATGCGTGTGGAAGATACAAAGTGTAATATCTGTAGCATGAATATTTGCCTTTTTCCTGCCTCTCCAGCTGTAGATCAACACAGCACTTATTGGTTTGGAGGCTGAATTGATTACTGCTCACTTATTGAGACTGAGCACTACAAGTATCCATCAAATACATCTTGACCTTAAGTTTCCAACAGTGGAGTCAGCAGGTGGTAAGGAGCCTGGAACCTTGGTGTGATGCTGCAAGTGGACAGGGATTCGAGGGGGGTATCGGAGGGGATGCAGGGATAGAACAGCATTAGGAAAGTTGGAAGGAAACTTCCAGTGCCGGGCTGAGTGAGTTGCCCACTCCATTTGGAGGTCGGAAAGTCCATTCCTTCAAGATGAAGTAACAAAGGATTCCAGAGTTGAAAAATGAGTATTCTACATTCATCCAAACCCATAGACTATGCAAAATGCAGAGTGAGTGTAGACTAATATGGACTGGGAATGATAATGACCTGTCAACATAGGCGCATGGAGTTTCACAGTGCACCGCTCCTATGGGAGACGTTGATGGGAGGGGATGCATGTGTGGGGGCAGAGCGAAGATGGGAAACCTCTGTACCTTTGTCTCAATTTCGCTATGAACCTAAAATTGTTTTAAAGCATAAGATCTAATTTTATAAAAAGTGATTATTGACTAAAAAAAACAGGGAATCTCAAGACTAGAAAGATTATTTTACATTCAGTTTCCGCTATGAAATAAAACATGCCCTGTCCATCCTTGCCAATTCTCTCCTTTTTTTTTTTTTTAATGGACCCTCACTGTGTGGCCCAGGCTGCTCTTGAACTCCTAAGCTCAAGCAGCTCACCTGTCTTGGCCTCTGAAGTTACTCTGCCTCCAGGGGCAGGCCAATGCATCTGGCTCTTCTCCTGTCCTTTCTCCATGCCTCCCTCTGATTCTGGCATTACCTGCCACCTGAACTGGCTCTGTCCCTGCTCCTAGGTAGCTACCGGAGGACCCTTATAAAGCATATCACAAAAGCCTGCACTGAGTTCCTGTAGAACATTCGAAAATACATGCATAAGATACTGAATTTAAATATATGCACGAGATATGAGCATGAGATCAAAGGCTAACTATAGTCTGGGCCCTGTGGACGGTGACCTCATCTCCTTCAGGTGTGCTGCTTCTTGCTGCCGCTTCCGCTACTCCTTGGTTCAGTACCCGCCCCACCCCACATACCCAAATCCTGCTTTTTCTTCAAGGTTTACTTGCACGTGCTTGAAACCACAGGAAGGTTTCCCTCCTTTGCTCTTAACTCGTGGTCTATAATAAAATCTTAGAAGCGCTCACATGCTCTGGTGCTTTGTATTGTACTTATCTGTGTACCTGTTCAGAGGTCCTGCGGGACTGCCATTCCTAAGGAGAAAGGCCACACACTAACTGCTTGGGGGTGGGTCCTTTACAGTGTATCTTGTACGTCATAGAAGCTCCGCACTTGGTGCACAGAGCATGTCTGTTATACGGAGTGCCTGTATAATGTACATATTCCTATGCTTTTCCTTGTAAACCATAGAAGAAGCATCTGCAGACAGACACAGTTAAGAGACGTGATGGAGAAACCAGGCCTTGGTGTCCCCCAACACCCAGCAGTACCTGACATCCATTGGTGCAAACTGTTGAACTGAACAGGGAGGAAGAGAGCGTGGATCGGGCTGACCAAGGCCTGCGATGCTTTTGCATGATGGGATGGGTACAGCACCAAGGCTGCAGTCAGGAAGAAAGCTGAATCAGCAGCCCCCTTAGTATTTGGGAACTGAGGAGATGGTGAGTGGAGAGGGAAGCCAGAGGGAAAGGAAGCAAAGAATAAAAGATGAGGAGTAATGGACATAGATTATTCTTTCAAGAAACCTGGGCAAGATAATGGGAAGAGGAGAGGTAGGATAGCTTATAATGTCATCCGATCTCATAGCCAGCTGCCCCAAGGACTATACAAGCCTGGACCAGTGCACCGTGGAGGCAGCAGGAGTGGCCCCAGAGGTGGGTGAAACCTACCATCACAGAGCCTCACACCTGTGCACCCAGCTCCCCATGTTCAGGACCATATGCCACAGTCTTAAGACAAACATTGCAGTGGTTATTAATTCTGTGTGTCAACTTGGCTGAACCGCGGTACTCAGATATATAGTCAGACATTTCGGATTTTTCTGCAGTATTTTAAATTGACGTTTAATTAGGTGGACGTTAAGTAACGCAGATTGCCCCCTCAGAATGTGGGTGAGCCTTGTCCAACCAGTTGCGGGCCTGAACAGAACACAGACCAAAAGAGAAACTCTAACCCACCTCCCAAGCAACAGGGACATCTAGAGACTGTTGACTTGGGGCTTCGAGGGCATGAATGGTTCTCCTGGTTCTCCACCTGCCAGCCAACCCTGGAGGTTTTGGAATAACCAGCTTCCATTATCCACATAATGGGAGAGTGGATTCCTTAAAACAAATCTCATTCTTAAGATAATCACTATGAGGGCTGGAGCAGTGGTTCGGTGGTATCATCCTTGCTTGGCATGCATGAGGACCCAGGTTACAACTAAGTGTCAGAGCAATGAAAAAACTAAATAAAAATTGATTCTCTCTTTCTCACATTCTCCCTCTGTCTAAAAAAAAAAAAGATAATCACTGTGTATACATGCATATGATATATGTGTATATAGATGATATACATTTGTATATTTCATGTAAGTGTATATATACATACCTAGATCTATATGCTTGTCCTACTTATCTCTATTTATGTATATGTCCTACAGATGTAAATATAAAATCACACACATCCTATTAGTTCTATTTCTCTGAAGAACCCTAACTAATATAGACTCATATAACTAATATATAACTCATCCAGGGGAGGGAACCAAAAATGTAAGGTCTGTTAACCACAGAGAATGAAGCACGCTGGAAAGAACTGGATGGAGCCTGGAGGAGGGAGGATGAGCTGGCCATCTGTAGAAGTCTGAAGAGCAACCATTGTGGGAAGAGTGGGCAGATGTATTTATGATTTCTATCAGTGACACAGGGTGTGTAGACTGTGGCTTTGATCAAAATTAGGCATGATGCTAATAATCTGAGCTGCTGACAGTGGGACAGGGATTCTGACAAGTATTGGCCTCCTCAAGCATCATTGGAAATGGTTGGGCAGGAGAAGGAAGGCTGGGCTAGCTCAGGCACCTTCATACTTTGTGATTGGACAATGCAGGCCGTTGCTTCTGGACCCTATCTCTGCACTCACTGCTCAGTTATTAGATCCGGATCTTTGGGAAAGAAAATACTAGTTTTTAGGATATAGTACAAACTTTTCTCAGTGCTTCCCTAAATTATTTTAGTTGTCCCACACTGATTAATATCTCTAAGTGACCTCTAAGGGTAGTAGGCCCTGCCAAGCATACCTAAGAATATCCAGTTTCCTATGGATTCTGTCCTTTATCCTTTCCTTCTTGTCTAACTTCAGATGTGTCTTCCCTGCCTTTAAAAAATTCTGTCTCCTCTGCTTACCCTCCTGGCAGACAGAGCACCAATTCTGTGGGAAGCCTCCCGACTGTCCCAAAGCCACAGAAGCACATCTCCTGCAATACTCCATTGCGCTTTATACCCATCGTGGTTACAGAACAGAAGAAAAATGAACCAGATACATTTTTTTCTTATTTTTCCTCATTCTAAGAAGATTGCTGACCACAAGAAAGCAGCTCCTATTCTTGTTAAAGCCTAAATTCATCAAGGGATTTCACTTCCATGTACCCCGCAGGAGAATGCACAGATAACAGCACCTGAGGAGCAGAGGCAGCTGCAACAGGAGGGGAGACGGAGGTGATGATGTTCTTGGAGAGCGTCCCTTGGGATTTAGGCCTAGGCACCAGTTATATCGGAACTGTTGACAGTGTTTTGCTGATTGTGAGGAGCTTGGGCCTCTGGATGAACATTAGAACTGGAACATGATGCTTGTGTCCAAGCTCAGCCTGGAAGCCGAGGAGTCTGCGAGAGCACCCCTGGTGAGCAGATCAAATGTGCTGGAAGAAATGGTTCACTGTTTCCTTCAGTACGGTCTGCAGAGTGCTGGAATGTCCTCATCTCTATTCTCTGCACCCTTTTTTCTTCTTTTTTTTTTTTTAAAGAGAGAAGGACAGAGACAGACAGACAGACAGAGAGAATCAATTTTTATTGAGATTTTCACATGGCTTTCATTGTTCTGACACTTAGTTGTGTATGTGGGTGCTGGGGTTTGAACCTGTGTACTTGAGCATGCTGGGCAAGCACCGTAACCTCCAAGCCTCCACTCCAGCCCCCTGCACCCTTTTTTTCTGTGACATTAAGCCATTCATGCTTAGGAACTGGGAGAATATAGCAACATAATGGGGATGTCGTATGGTTCATGAGAGACCAAGGCAAGATGTCCATTGGGTCAGCTATAGCAAAATCCCATCACTGGGTGGCGTATAAAGAACAGAAATTGGGCTAGAGCGGCGCTTGCCTGGCATGCGCAAGTACACAGGTTCAAACCCCAGCACCCACGTACGCAACACAACTAAGTGTCAGAGTAACAAAATCCATGTGAAGGACTCAATAAAAATTGATCCTCTCTCTCTCTCCCCCCTCTCACTGTCCTTCTCTAAGATAAATTTTTAAAAAATGAACAGAAATTTATTGCTCACAGTAGAATGGGAAGTTCAAAATCATGGTGCCTATAGATTCGGAGTCTGGTTAATGTCCTCCTCCTGGTTCATGGATAGCACCTTCTTGTGTGTTCTCACAAGGAGAGAGTCTCTCTGTGGCCTTCTTTCCCATTCGTGTAATGCTCCATCCTTGTGACTTAATCTCATCCCAAAGTCTCCACCTCTAACACCATCATCCTGAAGTTTAGGATTTCAACCCATCAACCTCAGGGGAACTCCAACGTTCACACCATACCACAAGGGGATCCAGAGAGAGGGAGCTGAAAAAAAAAGCGCCCTGAGCTCACTAAGAAGGAGAATTCCAACTCCGTATTAAGAAGATGAAAATAAACCCCTGAACTCAAGGATTGTACCTGACAGAGGGGCCACTGCAGGTTGCGTGTCTGTAGCTGCAGAAGGGCACCCACTCTGGCAGAGCACCCACTCCAGCACTCCACTGCAGCCTCTGCACCCATAGGCCAGCGCCGCCACTGAGGGTGCTACCCACTGTGGGTGTCCACTTCCCTGGCCTCAGGCCTCATGGAGGCGCCCACCTGGGCCGTGCACAGCAGCTCCGTCAGTGCTGATGATCATTTATTCCTTTTGTTAGTGGTCGGTCTCTGGGCTTTGAGTCATTTGCCCTAACCCCATTTTTTCATAAGCCCTGTATTTTGTGAGATTTGTCTGTGTGTATATGCGTGCGCTAAGCCATGCTGATCACCTTAGTGTAGACCTACATTGCTTTTTAACATGTCTTCTCTTGAGTAGTCTGATCAGAAGTTTATCAATCTTGTTAGACTGTTTTACACTGGTCCTCTCTTTTAACATTTATTTTTATTTTTTTTCAAGAAGAGACTACTGAGAGTTTAATAGAAAATGAATATAAATACCTAGCACATCAGATGGGGCATAATAGACCACTAATGATTAGTATTTTTATTATTTCTGTTAGTTTTATTCTATAAAAGTAAGGAGGTAATTAACATTTTCAAACTTTTTCTACGTATATGTGTATATATATATGTATATGTGTATGTGAAATTAAATATACAATAATATATGTAAACAACATTCCTTTCCTTTTTATTTCCCTGTGATACACTTAGTTGTTAAATGCCTCTTTTTTATTAGTTCTGTTTTATTTTTATTAATTTAAAGTTATCTATTCTTTTCTTCAACTTTCATTATGTTTTTCTTGCTCTTCGTTTTCTTATTCTTGGGTGAATGCAGTTCATTAACTTAATTTCAGTCTTCTTTTCTAAGATATAAGACTATATAATATTTCTTCTAAGTACTGCTTCTGCATCTCAGAAGTTTTAACACATGGTGTTTTCATCATCATTATTACTCAATACAAAATGTAATTTCCTATAATGTAATGGGTGAGTTAGAAGTGAGTCTATATTACGTTATGATCAGAGTAGATATTCTGTGTTATTTCAGTACTTTGAAATTTTTAGAAGCTTTATGGCTCTACATAAGTAAGGTCAATATTGTACACATGTTATATGTGCTTGGAAAGAGCATTTTTCATTGTGAAGTTCAGTGTACATTTTGCTTATCTTTTTATGCTTATTCTCTACCTATTACTGAAAGATGTGTTAAAAATATCTCTTATAGTTGTGGATTTATCTGTTTATCTTGGTATTTTGGTTGGATTTTGCTTTATAGATTTCAAGTTCATATTGTTAGCTACAGACAAACTTACGATGATTACACCTTCTTGGTAAGATAATTTTTTATTATTATGAGGAGATTCTCTTTATAATTAGTTATATATTTTACCTTAAAAATCTATTTTTCATCATTTATTATAGCTTTGCTAGTTTTCTTTGTTAAATATGTGTGTGATATATTTTCAATTCTTTTACTATATTCATAAATATTAGGTATAATTTTATATATAGCATATATGATTTATGGTTTTTATATTATCTTTTAATCAGATTATTAGTTTAATTCATATTTTATATAAAATATTGCTACATAATTTATTTCATACTACATAATTTATTTCATTATTTTATGTTCACTTTTCCCTTGCTTTCTTTCATTGGAATTTTTATTATTCCATTGTTTAATAATTTTATTATTCCATCTGTTACTATTTGCTCTGTTGCTTGGAAACTGTCATATTTTGGATCTAAAGTGTTTCTCAGACTCATGTGTTACAGTCAACCTGGTGGCCATCCTATGGAACTATTGTGATGCGGTGGAAACTTTTAGAGGTTGGGCCTAGTGGAAGGAAGATAGGTCACTGGGGATGTGCCTTTGAAGGGGGTATTGGAAGCCTATCCTCTTCCTCTCGTTTTTGCTTCCCAGCCACCATAATGTAAGCTCTCCCCTCTGATATGTGACCTTATCACAGGCCCAAAGTCATGATATCAAGCAACCATAAACTAAAGCCTCTGAAACTGTGAGCCAACATAAACATTTTTAAGGTTG
The DNA here is from genome assembly GCA_004027875.1 of Aplodontia rufa. Classification (NCBI taxonomy): domain Eukaryota; kingdom Metazoa; phylum Chordata; class Mammalia; order Rodentia; family Aplodontiidae; genus Aplodontia; species Aplodontia rufa. The sequence goes on from PVKS010018863.1 coordinate 35,759, forward strand.
ATTTACTCAAGTATTTTGTCACAGCAATGGAAAACTGACTAACACAGAAAATTGGTACCAAGAAGTGGTTTGTTGCTGTGAATACACCTGACAGTGTGGTTCCTAAGCTTTTGGGATAGGTTTGAGGGAGGTATTTGGAAAAGTTTGGAAAAAACAGACTAGAGAACACCCAAATGCAGTAAGTAGAGTTTACTGAGAAATTCTGATGGGAAGAGAAGACCATTCCTATGCTGTTAGGAATGCAGGGAGTAAAGGTTGTGTTTAATGAGGTTTCAGATGGAAATGAAGACTCTATGGAGAATTGGACTAGAGGCCATTTTTGAGACACTTTGGCAAAAAACTTGTTGACATTTTGTCTATGCCCAGAGACTTTGTGTGGGACCGAGTTTAAGGATAACGGTAATAGCAGAGGAATTTCAAGACAGCTCGGCACTCAGGAAGTGGCATGGGTATTGCTCGCTGCTTCTAGCCACATTTATCATGAGAATAGAAACAAAAAGCAGAAGAGACAGATTTTAAAAAAAATGTTTTGCTAGAAAAGGAGCAAATTAAAGGTTGCAACCAAGGAAATTGTGTCCACAGAGTGCACAGTTGCTAAAGAAATTAGAGCCATCAAAAAGGAGTCAAGTGTTTTGCAGCAAAATAATAGAAAATGTGACTTGAGTTATTTCAGGATTTATCAAGACCCTCACCCCGTCACAGGTTCAAGGATATAAAAGTAAAAGCTTGCCTCAAAGACTTTGATTTGAGAAAGGAGCACGAGAGCACCCTACTCACCCATTTCCACCTGGGGAATTGATTTACCATGGTCATCACCATCCACCCTCCCAGCATCCACTGCAGCTGTAGTCCAAACAGGAACAGCTGCTGCTTGAGTGAGCGTCCAAAGCTGGCATCATCATTGTGATGCTCACTTTGCAGACACGCAGAATTCAAGAGTTAAGGGACCACAGAGACCTCCACCAGGAAGCCTTTTAATTCAAAGGAAAGCCCAAGGGCCCAGGCAGTGTGTGGCCAAGTCAAAGTCCCTGAAAGAAGTCCCGTAGTAGCTAATGTGTGAATCTCTGAGAGTAAAACTGAAACTTCAGTGGAAACTACAGAAAGTTGGAGATGCTAGAAATGTGAAATGCCTGCTGAAGGAAGCCATGGGCAGTGACGGGGGCCTGCCCAAGAGAGAGGCCACGTGGGCTGCAGCCATCAAGGCCCACAAGCTCACATCATGCCAAATAAACCCAAGGTGCCAGACATGGAACTACTGGTTTCAAAGTTTGCCCTGCTGGGTTTCAAACGTGCATTGGTCTCCATCCCTCCTTTCTATGTTTCTGTTCCTCTTTTTTTTCTTTCTTTTAAAGAGAGAGGGGGAGAGAGAGGGAGAGAGAAACAACTTTATTTAGTTTTTAATCCGGCTTTTGTTGTCCTGACACTTCTGACACTTAGTTGTGTATGTGGTGCTGGGTTTGAACCTGGGTCCTCACGCATGCCAGGCAAGCACCATAACCACTAAGCCACTGCTCCAGCCCTGTTCCTCCTTTTTTTTTTTTAGTAGGAATGTTAACCCTGTAACTGTCTTACAGGGTAAGACGTGTATGTTGGAAGTGTACAACTTTTTGCTTTTTATTTTTTTGGCACCAGGGATTGAACCCAGGCACATCCCAACCCTTTTTAATTTTTTCACTGGGTCTTGCTAAGTTACTCAGGGCCTCGCTAAGTTGCTAAGGCTGGCTTTGAACTTGTAATCCTCCTGCCTCAGCCTCCCAAGCCACTGGGATTATAGGCATCTACCACCATGGCCAGCTAGGAAGTACCTAACTTGTTTTTAATCTTACAGGAGTTTGCAGTTAAGAGTTTGCTTTAATTCTTAAAGGAGACTTTGGAGTTGGACTTTTCAGCAAGGCTGAAATAGTTCAGACTGCAGAGTCTTGGAGAGAGACAAAATGCTTTTTGCCTTGTGAGATGGACATGAACCTCTAAGGCCAGGGGTGAAATGTTGTAATATGGATCCAGAGTGTTCCTGAATCTCATATGTTAAAGGCTTGGTCGTAAGCCTGTAGAGTTATTGGAAAGTGATGGAAACTGTAGGAGGTGGGGTCTTGTGGAAGGAAGTTAGGTCATTGGGAACGTGCCTTTGAAGGGGGTATCTTTTTTGTTTCTCTGGCTGCCATAGTATAAGCAGCACTGCTCCACCACATACTCCCCACCATTATATCCAGCCTCTCTACAGATCCAAAGCATTCAGCCAGGTGACCATACGTTACGTTAAAGCCTCTGAAACCAAAAGCCAAAATAAACCTTTATTTCTTCTAAATCATTTATCTCAGGTATTTTGTCACAGGAACAAAACGCTAACTCATACAAATTATATAGGCTATGTCATAATGTGTACTACATATATTTTATCATTCGTAGTTAAGATTCAAGCATGTTTGCTATTTTGATTGCTCTTTGTTCTGTCTGCACCTCTTGAATACCATTCTACTGAAGATTCGGTCAGTTTTCACTTGTCTTTATTTCATTCTTTTATTTCTTCCAGTGTTTTATTACGAGACTTTCTCATTCCATTTTTTTAAAAAAACAAGAATGAGGGAGAGAGAGAGTGAGAGAGAGGTAAAGAGAAAATCAATTTTATTATTATTATTTTTTATCTGGCCTTTGTTCCTCCGACACTTAGTTGTACATATGGTGCTGGGATTGAACCTGGGTCCTTGCGCATTCCAGGCGAGTGCTCCAACCTCTGAGCCACTGCTCCAGCCCCTCTCATTCCATTTTTGAAGCATCCTTTTACTGGACATAACATTCTAGGTTAGCAGTTTTCTTTCATTACATTGACTTTGTACCATGTCACTTCCTTTGACTTCCCTTGATGCTGTTGGGAAACTGACAGCCCAAGACATGCTCCTTAGAAAATAATGTGTTTATGCTCCCCCCTGTTATGCCTTTTTAGAAGATTTTCTGTTTTCTAGTTTGTAGTTTCACTAAGATTTGTTTGTATCATTTATTACTTAACCTGTTTGGGATTTAAGAAGATTCCTTGGGTGCATGGATGATCGTTTTTCATCTGTTTTGGAAAATACTGAGTCATTCATTATCTCTTCAAATATCACTTCTGTCTGTGTCTCCTGGGTTCCAATTTAATATAGACAGACCTCACTGTATCCTCTGTCTCTTTCCTTCCCTTCTCTTTTTCCATCATTGGTCTATCCTTGCATTCTAAATGGTGTCAAAAGTACAGAAATGCCATTCAACCTAATAGCTATCTTTCTAGATTTTCTAAGGATACCTGAGTATCTGAGTTTACTCTGAATTTCTATTCTCTCCCAGATCTCAACCAGTTTCATATTACATTACTGGCTCTTGAATGCTTTTAATAATGTTTTAAGAAATAGTTCATGCACCTGGGTACCGTAGTACACACCTATAATCCCAGCAGCTTGGGAGCTGAGGCAGGAAGATCACAAGTTCAGTGCCAGCCTCAGCAACTTAGCGAGGCCCTAAGCAACTTGGCAAGACCCTATCTCAAAATAAAATATAAAAAGGGCTGGGAATGTGGTTCAGTGGTTAAATGCTGCTGGGTTCAATCCCCTGGTGAAAGAAGGAAGGAAAGAAGGAAGGAAGGAAGGAAGGAAGG
>PVKS010018864.1:0-39271 GCA_004027875.1 Aplodontia rufa
AAAAAAAAAAAAAAAAAGATGTTGTAGTGGAGAGAATATTTCACTGGAAGAGGAGCTCAAGAATCTTCTCAGCCCCATCATTAACTGATGGGGACCCTGGGTAATTCCTCATTAGAGCAAGCTTCAGTTTCCTCATCTGGAAATGATAGCGGGACTTGACAAGGAAAACAGCCTCACATTTTAAAGGAATTTTGAACTGTCTTTTACACGAAACCCTACAGGTCTTCTGGCAGAAGTAATCTGACATAGTGGAGATAGAAATGGTCTTCAGAAGACGGCTCAGTGTTAAAGCCCCGCTCTTGACACTGTGCCTGGCAGAGCAGGCCCTCCACAGGCACCTTCAACTGAAGCAGCAAATGAACTCTGGAGACTGAAACTTAGTGTGAGTATTGTAAGAGGACAGGTAGATGAGAAATTATAGCTATAAGGGACAGTAAAAAAGAGCAGAGAAAAGGAGGGAACAGTAGTAGAAAAGATGCTGGCTGTACCAAAGGGAGACAGTGGGAGGAAAAAACAGAACTCAGGAAGAGATGGGCAGAAACACTGAACAGTCCTGGCAGCAAGGCCACACTGGACAACTGGCTGAACAGACCTGAAGTCTCTGCACCTGTTCACCTTTCAAATTTTACCACTGCAGGGGCTGGAGCGGTGGCTCAGCAGTTACTGCGCTTGCCTGGCATGTGCAAGTACACGAGTTCGAACCCCAGTACCACATACACAGTGAAGTCTCGGAGCAACAAAGGCCACATGAAAAGCTTAATAAAACTGTTTCTTGCTTTCTCTCTCTCTCACTATCCCCTCTTTAAAAAAAAAAAAAATCTTACCACTGCAAGGCCTCTGGCCACGCCCATCTTTCAAAAGCCACTTTGGGATCTGAGTGTTAACATCACCCTTCTTCCCCAGCTGTCTTCTTGCAAGTGACATACCCATCTCATCTACCCTGTCCGTAGTAATCTTCCACGTGTGTCTACCTTCCTGCCTCCCAGTCACAGGTACTTTACAAAATCAGAGCTTTAGTTATCTGAAGCCTCACCTTCTTTTCAAAGTCATCCACCAGGCCTGCCTTGGCAACATTGGCCTTGTAGTAAGCCCAGTCGATTGCTGGCGGTTTCTCAGGCAGAGTAGCCAACCTGCTCACATGGAAACACATAAGATAGGTTTGTTCCACGAGAAGCAGAATATTCACACAGTTAATTCTCCTACTCCTTATTTCTGTGGTTGAGGATGTCATCACTCTGTCCTCTTCTGTCATCTCAACAAGGTCCCAAAATACTTTGACTTGGAAAGCGAATGGATTTCCTTACTCTTTTGTTAGAAGAGTATCAGAAATTCATATGAAATCCCAAAACATAGTTTCAAGAGTGAGTGGCAAGCATGGAGCTCCCTCTCAGGAACATACTAACCTGGAGGTGAGGGTCTCATTCCAGGACTTCAGGGAGCTAGCAATAGCTTTTTGGTTCCGGGGAATGATCTCCCCAAAAGCTACCCAGTCAATGGTTTTTAGAGCAAGTTTGCGCCCAGCCATCTTGGGATCCTGGAAAATAGTTCAGACCAAAACAGTGATTGTGGAGTGAATCCCCTGAAGAAGGGGATTTTAGCAGCATCCAAGTCTTGAACAAAACAGATCAATATCCTTTTAGCGCTCAGTGGGTCTATTTTATCCCCCAACTCCTACTCATCCTTAAAAGTCCAGCTCTCAGTCAGCTGTGGTGGCACATACCTGTAATCCCAGCTACTCTGGAGGATCACAAGTTCCAGGCCAGCTTGGGCAACTTAGCAAGGTCCTGTCTCAAAATAAAATTAAAAGCTCTGAGAGAGTAGCTCAGCAGTAAAGCATGGTACCACAAAACAAACAAATATATTATACTCATCATTTTGCAGCATAGTCTATACAAAAGGGGCTCTACCCCCTCCCTACCAGATTGGTCATACACCTGCAACTTTTTACTCACACAGAACTATCTCCCAAGTACTCTTATATGTCCTGCATTTTAAGAAGCATTCCATACAGACATGAATGTGAAAGAAAATGGAAATTGATTGCAGGTTTTTTTGGTACCAGGGATTGAACTCAGGGGCACTTTCCTGCTGACCCACACCTCCAAACCTTTTTATATTTTATCTTGAGAGAGGGTCTCACCAAGTTACTCAGGGCCTTGCTAAGTTGCTAAGGCTGGCTTTGAACTTGCAATCTTCCTGTCTCAGCCTCCAGTGCTGCTAGGATTACAGAAGTTCGCCACCACACCCAGCTCTCGGTTGCAGCTGTCTTTAAACCAAGTCCAAACACAGGAAAACAGTTCACTTAAACTAAATATGATCAGGGTCAGAAACTAGAAGACTGCAGTCAAAGGTCTTTATGGGGTATGGGGTGGCTTCCAAAGAAGGTGGAAGGAAGCTGCCTCAGAATCTTAAAGAGAAAACAGTCCAACACCTGTCTCTTCCTTCCCCTCCCGGGAAGGGACGAGTTAAGAATGTTTTAACAGAAAAATTTTAAAGATGCAAAGAACCAATGCCCTTACAAAGACTCTTCTAAGTATAAGACAGGAGTCATAGGAGCTTTTTCCCTTTTATTCCTTAGTCCCGGTGCCTGGAACAGGTCACAAGCACCGGAGGTGCTCGCTGTCAACGAGTGAATGAACACTGTTGCTGAGAAGCGTGGCACACACTGGGATCCAGAGCGAGGGGCGGGCGCAGCACTGCTGGCCGCTGAATGTCCCTCAGCATGAACTCCGGGCACCGTTTCCCAGTCTCACAACCTCAATACTGGGATCGCCGCGCTGGGAGCGGACCGAACCACACACAATTGTCGCAACGTCTACACCAGTGGCAGCCGAGTCACAGCCCGGCCCGTGACCTCCTGCGCGGAGGAGGGGTGAGGGATGGAGCGCAGGCAAAAGGCAGCTACGCCCCGAGCACTCTGCCAGCGGGACACCCCGAGAGCCCGGCGCCCTCGGCAACAAGGGGCAGCGCGGGGTCTGGAAGGCGCGAAGCAAAGGAACCCGGCGGGGCTCGCCCTCAACCCCGAACCCGACTCACCTTCACCGACCCCGGCAGAGCGCAGTACTCAGCAGCAAGTAACGGAAGTGGGTCACCGGAAGCCCTCCCCTCGTCCAACCCCCAAGATTGGGGGCGGGGCTTACTTCACATGTCAGCCAATAGAGGCTGACTGATTCAGGAAGTCCCGCCCCCGGGGCGGGCACAGCGCCTGCGCCACGGGGTTGCGGGCTGGTTGGGGGCGCTCCCGCCCCTCACCCCCTGCCCTACCCCCGCCGATGGGCCGGCCCGGCTCTCCCCGCCGAGAAATGGGCCGGCCCGGCGGCGCTCGGGCAGCGGCGGCGGCGGCGGCAGTGGCGGCGGCCCAAGATGGCGGAGCTGCAACTGGACCCGGCGAAGGCAGGGCTGGTAGGGGGTGGCGGGAGCGGGGCCGGCGACAGCGGCGGCCCGGGCCGTGGGCCCCCCAGCCCTCGCCCGGCTGGACCCACGCCCCGCGGGCACGCCCGCCTGCCCGCCGCCGTCGCGCAGCCGCTGGACCCGGGTCCTGGACCGCCCGAGCGGGCGGGGGGCGGCGGCGCGGCCCGCTGGGTCCGGCTGAACGTGGGCGGCACCTACTTCGTGACCACCAGGCAGACTCTAGGCCGGGAGCCCAAGTCTTTCCTTTGCCGCCTCTGCTGCCAGGAGGACCCGGAGCTGGACTCGGACAAGGTGCGCCCCGCCCTCGGGCGCGCCCCCGGGCCTGTGGACTCCCTGGCTTCTCCTAGTCGCCCCCGAGTCCTGGGGCTCGCTTCGCACAGGCAGGGCGCTCGGGCCCCCACCCCTTTCCCTCCCGCCCCATGGCTGCCCCGGTGCCTCCGGACTCGCCCGGCCCCTTCCCCGCCTCGGGCACGCCCTGGCTGTTCTCCGACCCCGCCCTTCGTTCCCGGTGGTGCTGCCCCACACTGCCCACCCGCTTCACCCTCTCCCATATTCTGTGCCCCTCTGTTTTCCCATGGCTCCCCGTCTACCCCTCACTGCCGGTTCCAGATGCATCCAGAATTGGGTCAGGGTGAGCGAAAGCCTCTTTGTAGCTTTCTCACGCTTTGTCTCGGACCCCATTCAAAGCTAGGTGAAAGCCTGAGTCTGACGATGGCTTCCATTGCTGCAGGAAGTGCTTCTTGTGATATCGCACTGTTTTCCTAAAGTCCGAGTCCCAGAACTTGTATCTGGTAATAGTCACTGTTTAGGTCCCTATCTGAGATCAAGTGCGTTCCTTGGAAAGACGTTACATTTGCCAGTGTAAATCTAGGCCGATTTGATTAAGACAGGAAAAATGAAGACCCAGGAATACTGCTGGACACCATGCATGGGTGCTAACCCAAGGATTGAGTGGTGACGAGACACTTTGTCCATTTCCAGTTTAAACTGTTTGAATTTCAACTTTTACAGGTTCATCTTTAGTTCCCAGCTTAAAGCTGCTGACCATAATTTCCACCACTTTATATCTTCTACAGTGGCCAACCAGTTAACTTGTAACAGTTGGATACCAACTCATTACCTGTACAGAACTCAGCTGGTTAACTTGTAACAGAGTTGGGGTTGCATAAACATTCCTCTGTTTCATCTTTTCCTTCCTTTGATAAATCTCAGGTTGGTGGAAACCTATCCTGCCCTAACTTTAAAGAGATTCCAAAACTCTTGTTTATGAGGAATTATTTTTATATACCCTGAATCTTCCTTATGGCTGGATAAGCCAGTATCATGTTGTTTCTTTATAGTTTAAAGATGAGTAGAATTAAAGCTGCTCTGAGCCAAGTCCTGGCAATGCCACCCTTCCTCTGGGCACAGAGCTCTGGGTGTGTGAGATTACAGCTGGCAATGCAAGACTCCCACTGATGTTGGCCTGGAGCTCAGGAGCGTTGCCAGCTGAACAGAGGTTTTCTTAGAATTAGGAATGCGGATGGAAGCAATGGAGGAGGCAGAATGCCCACCTCAAGCAGATTCGAGTCACACAGCTTGGGCATTTTCTTCCTCCCATGTAAATAGTATACCACAGAAGAATGTTGGTCGTCAAGCAAAGATTGTGGAAGTCCAGGCCAGAAAATGAACAGCCAGATCATGGGTATGACTGTGCGTCTCTGACACTTGACCTGAAATGATCTTAAAGCACAAGACGCAGAAAGCCGGCGTGCTTGCCAGTAGTTTGCAACAAGCAAATGTCTAGCAAAATGTCCTCGCCCGTTTTTATAGCTGAAGTGTCTTAGGGCACTGGCAGAGGAGAGAAGCCCTTTCTAATTTAAAAATGCTGCCAAAAGCTCCACACTGATACCCTTGTGCTTGGTTGACAGGATGAGACAGGAGCCTATCTGATTGACAGAGACCCCACTTACTTTGGTCCTATCCTAAACTACCTCCGCCATGGGAAACTCATCATTACGAAGGAGTTGGCAGAAGAAGGTAAGAACTCTGTTTACACTGAATTTTTTTTCCCCAAAAATTCAGGTCAGTTAAAGTTGTTTCCAAGACTTGACTTTTGTTCAAGGTTTTCGTGGGGCTCATGTACAGGTATAGCACAGGCTTATGGAAGTGAGCTGGAGGCCTCCAGTTACCTAGTCTTGTCTGAGAAGCTTATTGAAGGAAGCCCCATGGGCTTCGTTCAGCTTTCTTAGTGAGAAGGAAGATATAGCTCAGCTTTGCAGCTAGCTTAGGAGTTTTTCCTGAGTCTGCAGAATTGTCACAATCCTGTTTTACATTTACTTACATGCTGGCAGTGAATGTCCGTAGCCTGAAGCACCGTGTCTCTGACATGCAGTTATTTATATTTTCAATTTTAGTTTGAACTTGAAACTGTAAAAATAATAATAATAATAAAGATTTGGCCTCATTTCTTTTTAAAGACTCTGGTCTTACACTTCCCTGTGAATTTTTGAGGCTGACCTATTTCATTTTCCAGTTCATTGTTAGGTGTGTTATTGGTTGCCTCATATTTTGGTTTGTAGGGCATTTAGACTATAAGTGGGTCTACCCCTCCTAAAAGGCTTGGCTTGGTCTCACTGGGGACATTCGATTGATGTGCGGGGCCCTTTCCTAAATCCAGGGCACTGTGATCTGGGAGCTTGAGCTCTGAGTAAGAAAGCTTGTAATGGCTGCACTCATTAATGAGGTGGCTGCAAAACAGTTCTATTAAGAGGGATCTCTCTCTTGATCTCGCTCTCTCTCGTTGGGCAGTTTGGAAATATTCTTTTTCTAAAAAATCCTTTTTTTAAAAAACATTTCAAACTCATACAAAAATAATGAGAACTGTTTAACGAATTTCATGCACCTGCCATCCAGCTTCAGCAGTTACCAACTCCTAGGTAATATTTTCTAATGCCTTTAATAAAAACCACTTTATTTTGAAATAATTTTGAACTTACAAAAAGGGCAAGAATAGTGTAAAGAACTCTTTTTACCCATATCCACCAATGCATACCCCCGATCCCTGCTATGCTGGGAATTGAAAGCAGGGGTGCTCTACCACTGAGCCACATCTAAGCTCTTTTATTTTTTATTTTGAGACAGGGTCTCACTAAGTTGCCCAGGCTAACCTGGAATATGCAGTCTGTTGCCTTAGCCTCCTGACTCATTGGAATTACAGGCATGTGCCACCAAACCTGGCCACATTCACTGATTTTTAACATTTTCTGTGATATTTAGGTTATCGTTCGTTGTCCCACTCTCTGTTCCTTTCATCCTTTCCTCTTTTCCTCCTCCCATAGTTCTAAATTTCAGAACTATTGGAGAATAGATTGCAGACTTTGCCCCTTAATATTTTTTGTGTGTTTTTCTCAAGACATAACCCTATTTCTTACAGAACCCTATATTCAAACTTAGGAAATTTAATTAGATAAATACTTTTATCTGCAGCTTATACTTCAGCTGACCTAATAAAGACCATTATAGGAAATTTTTTTCTTGGTAAAGTATCACATATCCCGTAGGATGCCTTTTATTTATTTTTTCCCAAAGAGAGAAATAGAGAATCAATTTTATTTTTTACATCTTGCCTTTGTTTCTTCAACACTTAGTTGTGTACGTGGTGCTGAGGTTTGAACCCAGGTCCTTGTGCATGCCAGCCAAGCACGCCAACCACTGAACCACTGCTCTAGCCCCCCGTTGTTCCCCTTTCTAAGGCTTTTGATGTTGTTTAGTTTAAGAGTTTTTCAATGATTGCCTTTTATACTATTAAATTTGATATATACCAATCCCTTCCAGGGAAAACTGGGTAAAAATTGCAAGCTCAGGAGGCGGTCAGTGTGACTAGTTCCAGGAACTGAGTGACATATGGGAGAGGTGTCCTGCTGCTAATGGGCATGGGCAGGTGCCAAGAGGAAACAGTGGGTGAAGCAGCCAGCGAGCAGACCCTAGGGCTTGACTCAGGCTTGGGAGGGCTTGTGGGTGTGTCCTGGACATCAGAGCTCTGAGGCCGAGGAGGATGAAGTGGTGCGGAGGCCAAGGAGGATGAAGTGGCGCGTGGCAGGCCTGTGCTTGCTGTTTCCTGGTGAGCTCACGGATCGCTGACCACATCACGGTCCTCATTCTAGGCGTGCTGGAGGAAGCAGAGTTTTACAACATCGCCTCTCTCGTGCGGCTGGTTAAGGAAAGGATACGAGACAATGAGAACAGAACTTCACAGGTAAGGTGTTTTCAACCAAGAAGGGGAAAAGTGTTCCTTCCTGGTGGCTTTCTGTGTCCGTGCATCTGGGTGTGACTTGAAAAGGATGCTTTTCCCCTCAGAGCTAGAGATCTGCATAGAGCGCCGTCCGTCTGCCATGCAGATGGTGTGTACTCAGCCAGGGTTATTGAGAACAAGGAGAAGGAAAAACAACAAAACAGAACAGGCCCATGTCCCTTGAGAATAAAGGCACTGTCACTGCTCACCATATGGCCAAGTATACTTGAGGTCCAAAGCCTGCTGCTCTCTGACCTAACGTCCATCTCTTTCAACATGAAGCCCAAACACGAAACCCCTTTTGTTAGGATGACCCTTTAATGTGTTACTATGTTACATCCAGCTCCCTCAAGCCTCTTTTATTTAATTTAATTAATTTGTATTTTGGTACTGGGGATTGAACCCAGGGGCACCTAACCACTGAGCCACATCCCCAGCCCTTTTTATTTACTTTTTATTGTGAGATAGGATCTTGCTAAATTACTCGGGGCCTCACTAAGTTGCTGAGGCTGGCTTTGAACCTATGGTCCTCCTGCCTCAGCCTCCCGAGCCACTGGGATTACAGGTGTGCACCACCACACCCAGCTCCTGAGAGCTGCTTGAAATCAGCTATGAATCTTGCGTCTAGAAAATAATACTCAAGCTCCTCTTTTTGTTATGATGTCTGGATCTTTGCATTAACTCAGAAGATACTGTAACAATGAAGCAGAATTTCCCAGCAGTTTGAGGGAAAGGAAGATAATAGGCATACTTGGCTTATTTCTTGAATGTCTGTGTGGTCACTTTAGAGCATCTGTTAGGTCCTTGGGATACTGTGAATAACAAAAGGTCCTTGACTCCAAGAACTGAAGTCTAGCTGGAGAAACAGACCCTCCCTTTCCTTTGTTTAGGAAAGAACAACCACAGAGTCGCTGTAAGGGGCTGAGTTGTGTTCCACCACCCCATCTACCTGATAGCACTGTCGCCTCTTATCCCCCAGCTACTGGCGGAGGGTGTTTCCTTTAATCTGTTGCAGCCTAGGATTTGTCTGCCATTAAAAAAGAAGGCAGTCGGTTTCTCTTTAATAGTGCCTTGCTCTTTCTGTGTCAGACTTCATGTGTGAACATTTTCCGGCTCTAGATGGAATATCTGGATAAAACCTGACACCATTTAGGCAGAAATGAAGTCTCTTATCCACTTTGTCTCCCCAGCTATTTGCAAAGATGGAAAGAAAACTTACTCTGGCCTACTCTTGAAAGGTTCCTTGTTAATGTTCAAAGATGAATTTGTAGTTGATTTGCGAATGATCTTGTAAGACAAAAACAAAAACAAAAACACTTGATTTCTTAGTAGAAATGTTGATGGTACCATGACTACATATTGAATGGTTTCATATCGTGGTATCTGAACAGTCTCTGTTCTTTGAGAGCATTATAAGATTTCTGTTTGATGACAGCAACTAAAATTAGTCCCCTAGATCCTGAAGGCTTGTGGGTTTATACCCAGTTGGAAGCGTTTTTGTTCTGGGAATATCAAGCCCTTTGTGATGTTAACTGACCTTTCTGTCCTTTTGATTTAGTGAAGCTGAGAAATGGATTTGATGTTGTTCACACAGCCTCCTTTGCCTTGTGCATCTGGCTCTAAGATGAAGTTGGCTGTGTGGATTTTCAAACATTATCTCCTATCTTTCCTCCCTGTCTTCGCATATGGCAGGCATTTGGCATAGCCCAAGATGCGTGGATCCTAACCCACCTTTTCTGTCCTGGTCTGTTACCTCATTTAGTGGCTGCCACCATTCTAACTGCTTTGCTGTTGTTAATAATATTTTTTGTAGTTGATTAATCTTGGTACTTTTGGGGGTTTTTTTTGAGAGAGAATTTTATTTATTTTTTCTTCTGGCCTTGGCTTTGCCGACACTTAGTTGTATATGTGGTGCTTGGGGTTGAACCTGGGTCCTTGCACATGCTCCAACCAGTGTCTGAGCCACCACTCCAGGCCCCCCCCCCTTTTTTTTTAAGAGAGAGAGAAAGAGAGATTTTATTTAGTTTTTCATCTGGTTTTTGGTGCACCAATACTTAGTTGTGTACGTGGTACTGGGGTTCTTACCCAGGTCCTCATGCATGCCAGGCAAGTGTGATACCACTGAGCTACCACTCCAGCCCCAATCTTTGTACTTTTTGGAGCATCAGTGATTTACTTTGGAGGAAGGAAAAAAGAGGCACTATAATGTCTTCTTAAATAGTTGGGACTTGGATAACTATGGCCAATATCACAGATCTTTCCTGGTACTCAAAAGTTTTGTAATACAAATCATCTGGCTAGCCAGGTGCAGTAGCACAGGCCTGCAATCCCAGCAGTTTGGGAAACTGAGACAGGAGGATTACAAGTTCAAGGCCAGCCTCCTCAAGACAAAAAATAAAAAGAACTATGAATAGCTGGTCATGGTGGTGTATGCTTGTAATCCCAGCAACTCAAGAGTGTGAGGCAGGAGGATCATAAGTTTGAGGTCAACCTCAGCAATTTAGTGAGGCCCTAAGCAACTTAGGGAGACCCTGTCTCAAAATAATAAATGAAGGGGCTGATGTAGTGGCTCAGCGGTTATAGCACTTGCCTGGCGTGTGGCCCAGGTTCACACCCCAGCACCACATACACAACTAAGTATCAGAGCAATGAAAACCAGAGGAAAACCTAAATAAAACTGATTTTAAAATATATAGTAAATAAAAAGGGCTGGGGATACGGCTCAGTGGTTAAGCGCCACTGGGATAAATCACCAGTACCAAAAATTAAAATTTTAAATTTAAAAAAATAAGTCATCTGGGACTGGAGTGGTGACTCTGTGGTTGCGGCACTTGCCTTGCATGTGCGAGGACACAGGTTTGAACCCCAGCACCACATACACAACAAAGTGTCAGAGCAACGAAAGCCACATGAAAAACTAAATAAAATTGATGCGGGCGTGCTTTCTCTCTCTCTCTCTCTCTCTCTCACTGTCCCACTGTCCCTCTCTCTAATAAATAAATAAATAAGTCATCTGGCCCGGCATTGTGGTGCATGCCTATAATTCCTACAACTCTGCAGGCTGAGATAGGAGGATCACAAGTTCAGAGATAACTTGGGCAATTTAGCTTGACCTTGTCTTAAAATTACAAAAAAAAAAAAAAAAAAAGACTGTAAGTGTAGCTCAGTGGTGGAATGCTGCTTGCTTAGCATTTGCAAGGCCCTAGGTTCAGTTCCCAGCTGAAAAACACAAACACACAAATAAATCCGGTGTTTCCAAGATGGTAGAGAGAGCCCATTGAAATCCTTCGTGGGTTTGTCATAATATTTTATATGGGAGAAAAATTTTAATACCTTGAGTGATGTTAGTTATATAATACTCTTTAGTATTTCATTTCTTGGTTTTGTTTTGCAGTGCTGGGATTGGAACCCAGAGCCTCAGGCATGCTAGGCAGGAACGCTACACTAAGCCACACCCCGCCCCCAGCCCCAAAAGACTTAATACTCAGGAAATTCCAAGCGTTTGGGGAGCTCTGCCAAGAATGCAAATAAGAATCAGTTATTTATGTAGATACATTATTCCTGTAATCACTTCTGTTGGTCTGAATAAGCCATATCTATTATGTTTTTAGCATGCACGTCAGTTGTAAACCGCTTTAGAAAGACAGTGACTTTCCTATGCAAAGTTCTTGGGGAAGTGGATACAGACTTCAGTTTGTTCGTGGCTGTTCTCCCAAGTTGGACTTAATTTACTCACTGACTGATGTGCTTGGGCCCATTGCCCCTGCTTTTCTGGGGTCAGTGCGCTTTGGAAACCCAGTGCTGTGGGGCGGGGCTCGTGCCTTGTGCTGCTCTCCTCAGTCTGCCTGCCGTTGCAGGGCCCCGTGAAGCATGTGTACAGAGTCCTGCAGTGCCAAGAAGAGGAGCTCACGCAGATGGTCTCCACCATGTCTGATGGTTGGAAATTTGAGCAGGTATACATATTCCTCCAAGATCCACCATCCCCAGGCCTCAGCTCCTTGCGTGCTGTCCAGCTAGTTACTAGCTGGGGGAAGTGGTAGGGCCAGGTGTGATCCATTCCAAAATACATGGTGCCCACTGCTTGCTCTGTCATGTGATGGCTTGGGGAGGGTTGCGAAGAGGGCCACGTCTCCCAGCGTCCAGAGTTTGAATTTGACGGTGCCCAGAGGAGCCAGCGAGCTCATTGAGGCTTAAAAGACCTCCCCTTTGGTTTGTTTTCCCTCAGAGCAATGCTTTTAAAAAGTGATCTTTGAGGTTTTCTACAATGAGTCCCTAAAGAAAGCTGGGGTTCGACAGGAAGCCTTTCTTCTACAGATGCTTGGTGAGCAGGTGGCTACTAGGGGATCAGATGCAGTGACAGTGTGGTTTGGCGGTGGCCCATCCTCTGTGCTCTGGTTCTTTTAGCTTTGTGCTTACGTTTGAGGTTTCAAAGCAGATCTACCGAGAGTCGGGTTTTATGTTTTCTTCCCTTAGATGGCAGAAGCGTTTAATTCTTGGATTGCCTTCGAAACACAGGAAGGCCGAGGGTAGATAAGAGGGAATAGATTTTTTGTAGAGTACAAGAGGCCAACGGGGTTGTCTCTGTAAGGTCACCTTCTAAAATAAAAGCGAGTCTGTGTTAGTGTGTCAGGTTATCGATCAAATGTGGAGCTGCCTCTGGCTTCAGACCTGGTGCTGGATTGTCCCTCACACTTGTCTCCCACTAAGAACCAACCAGCCTCGTTCTTGCTTGGGTGTGGATGGCAGAACCTTGCCCAGGGTTTATTGTCCTCCACCCCTCTGTATTTACTCTAATACAGAGACTTAAGCAAAGTGTATGTATGTGTGTGTGTGTGTGTGTATACATATATTTTTTTTTATTTTTTTTAATAAATGAGTGTTCTTGGTGAAACTGATGGATGATTTATGTTGCTTTCTCATCTTGTTAATGCCCTGTGGGGGAATGGTCTGTTCTTGCTTCCATGATCTGGAGAGGAAGCGGGACACAGGGCCAAGGTGCCCTTAGCCCAGACAGACAGCTTGGAGTTCCTGACTTGGGGCCTGTGTGCTTGTGAGGATGACCTCAGCCTCGTGTGTTTCTTATTTAGGAATAAGCACTGAGCTCAGTTCCCCCAAAGGGTTAAAAGTATCAGCAACGTGCGACCTTTGGTAGCTGTTCAGTGCTTCTGCGTGCCTGTCCCTGTCCAGGACACCTGCTGACGGAGAGCCAGCTGTGTTCTGACCAAACAAGTATCCGTTTTCATGTGCGGAAACATCATTGGCCTCGTGTTTGCCAGACAGTGGTAGTGTTAATGCTGCCGCTAGCTGAGGAATGATTTCAAGTGCTAGGGTAAGGGATAGTGACATCAAGGGGCAGCCTTCTGAGGATGTCCTGATGGGTAAGCAAGATCCAGCTTTCCCCCAGGACTTGGGCAGTCCCAGAGGATTCTCCATCTCTGGAGAAATAACGCTGCAGAGTCCATTCGGGAGGAGGGAGGGACTGCGCCTGAGGGACTTAAGGTCGCTTAAGGCCTCTTTGTTCTCCCGCCTCTTGTTTTGCCAGCTGATCAGCATTGGATCCTCCTATAACTATGGGAATGAGGACCAGGCAGAATTCCTCTGCGTCGTCTCCAGAGAACTAAATAATTCTACCAACGGCATCGTCATAGAGCCAAGCGAAAAGGCAAAGGTGAGAAGCAGCCGCCACCCCGCTGCTGCTGTCCCTCGCTCCTGCCCTGCCTTTGCCTCCTTGTGCTCCTTTGTTCACTGGATTTAAGTCAGGATTCAGGGAGTGACAGCATGGGTTTTCAGCTAGAAAGTGTGAACCTGAAGAGGTTCCTTTGGCCTCTGTCTACTCGGTAAAAAAGCAGAGTTCCGTTGACTGACTCCTCCACACAGAGAATTCAGAGCCCAATCAGCAGACATCTCTCTTCGTTCCTAGAAGCTACTGCTCCCTCCTCCACCTAGGGCAAAGGTCTCTTTGTGACTTTTTCCTCTTAAGTTCCTAGAAATTGTTTTACACTGTTATCTTTTTTCCTCTGCTGTGCACCATAAATGCACGTGTGCTCGCACCGCACACTTCTTGCATGGGGACCTTGACCTGTTTCCTTTAGCTCGGGAAGACTCTGGTCCTGTGATGCACAAGTCAAGTGCCAGGGCAGTCGGGGCCTTGCGTCTGCCCTGCCACCATGTGCTGCCCACAGGCTCCAGTGGAAGCAGCTCCAGGTCTTTCTTTTCCTTTTTTTCTTTTTTAAATCACTTTTTTTTTCCAAGAAGAGAAGGACAGAGAAAGAGACAGAATCGATTTTTTTTTTTTTAAAGAAAGATGGGACAGTTGAAAGAGAAAGAGAGAAGCAATTTTTTTTTTTTTTAAAGAGAGAGGGGCAGTGAGAGAGACAGAGAAAGAGAGAAACAACTTTAGTTTTTCACATGTCCTCAGTTGCTCCAACACTTAGTTGTGTACATGGTGCTGGGGTTTGAACCTGGGTCCTCATGCTTGCCAGGCAAGCACTGAAAGCGCTGAGGCACCCCTCCAGTCCAAAAATTGAGTTTTTTACATGGCTTTCATTGCTCTGACACTTACATGGGTGCTGGGGTTTGATCCCGAGTACTTGCGCATGCTGGGCAAGCACCATAACCACTGAGCCACTGCTCCAGCCCCTTTATTTTTTTTTTAAAGAGAGAGTTTTTCTATGTGGCTTTTGTTACTCTGACACTTCATTGTGTACGTGGTGCTGGGGTTTGAACTCACATCCTTGCACATGCCAGGCAAGCTCCATAACCACTGAACTACTGCTCCAGTGCCCCTCCCCCCCCCTTTTTTTTTGATACCAGGAATTGAACCCAAGGGTACTTAACCACTGAGCCACATCCTCAGCCCTTTTCTTTCTTTTTTCTTTTTTTTTTTTTCCTGATTTTGGCTTTGAACTTGCAGTCCTTCTGCCTCAACCTCCCAAGCTCCTGGGATTATAACACATGGTCCACCACACCTGGCTTTCGTGATTTTTAAATAATTTTTATGATAAATTGTGACTTAATTTCACTGTGATCAGATTTTAATGTACTCTGGTTTAAAGACTTTTTTTTTTTTTTAGTGCTGGGATTGACCTAGGACCTGTGATGCTCGGCACATGCTCAACCACTGAGCTGTGCCGCTGGCCTCTCTGGGTCTTTCCTTCCCTTCTCTGTCTGCTCAGCACCTCCCTCATCTTACATTTTCAGATTCTTCAGGAGAGAGGATCTCGGATGTAAACTGTGAACCTGAAATTTCAGAATCCTGAAGGGCAAGAGCGATTCAGCAGCGCAGCTCCGTGAAGTTGGTCTTACGCCTGTATAGTAACCAAGCAAAGCAAAGCTGGGCCTGGCCCCGATGAAGAAGTGTCCTGGGTCAAACCAAAAGCACCCCCACCCTCGGGACTCCGTAGACAGCTGCGCCTCTGGCTTTTGTTTCCATAGCCAGTGTTGTGAAGATCTCTACAGCAGCAGCCAGGCTGGGTTCCCGGCTGGAGCCTTTTGGGGACCTGGGGGAAGCCAGAGGAAGGCCCAGCTCCTTGCAAACGGCCTAGACATCAAGGAAGCCGGAGCAGGAGGACTGTCCCAAGCTGCCGTTCTCACCTGTATGTGCCACTGTCCCCCACCCCACTACGCTCCCTCTGAGATGCAGAGCAGATGCAGAAGGTTCTCGCTTCATTGTGTCGAATTGAGGTTTTGACAGAGGATAGAAGCACCAGAGGACCCACGTTCCTGTGAGCAGAGCCTCTGAGGCAAGGGAGGATGAGGTGTCCTTCACTCTGGTGGCGGTGGTAGTCACTGCTCCCTCACAAGTGGCTTGGCCTGGTTTGCCTGCAGCACTTGGGTTCTGCACAGCTTCTGCAGGAGGAGGTTTGAGGCAGGTGGCATCCTTTGCCGTGTAGACAGGCGGAGGGCTCCAGGCAGTTGGTATGACTGCTTCTGCAGCCGCCTCTTCCACCCGTTGACCCCATCTTCCTTCCCCAGCTTTTTAAACTGGACCAAAGATAAAGGATTTTGTGGATCCTTTGATGGCTTGGGGTGGGGAAGGCTGTCTGTTTTGAAGTTGCCAAATGTGTCATGTTGTCCTATCCAGAGTGTTGTTTCTGTGATCGTCTCTTGAAAACGCCCCGACCACACGTGTGTGTTTGTGTCTCCTTCGTGTCCAGCCTTGCGGACCACCCCCCAGGGCTGCGGTGTCTTGCAGCATCCCCAGCAGTGTATGCGCTTTGGTGCGTAGTCTGAGGACTCCCTGCATCTCTGCCCCGGCCATTTCTTCCTGGGACTGCTACATTGGTGAAGATGGAGTGCTAATCTCACTGGCCACAGAGGCCTGCTTTGGGCTGTGACCACGGAGCTTGTAATTAAGCAATCATGGAAGGGCCAGGGGCTGGGGGAGCCTTCATTTTCCCTAGCCAGCTTTCAGCAGGCACATGGTTAGGAGAAGGGGACGGTACAATGCCGGGATTCTGTGTGTGCCACAGAGTGGCTGTTGCCGGGGCTCAAGGTTACTGGTTTCTGGAAAGACAATGCTGCCCAGTAGCTGTTGGCTGTGTGGCATCACCATGCCCAGGTCTCATGTTTCCCTTCTTTGTAGAATAGTGTAGAAACGTGCACACAGGGCTCCTGCTCCTGTGGCACTCAGAAGGCCGACTGTGCATGGTGTCCCATAGCTGTGACACGTTAGAGGAACTTCTCTCTACACGAGTAGACACCCCTTCCTCCAAAGAGCCAGTGGCATCCTTCCTGTCATTTCTTTGGGGTGTAGTCAAGGACGAGTAGAGATGTTCTGCTCAGTGTAGGACAGAGGACCCTGAGGAGAGGGCTCTGGCCAAGTCAACTGAGTGACGTCAGACTCCCTGGGAAGAAGAGCACTTTATTGGGGCTTACGCTCCTTGTACTGGTGTAGGCCCCTGTCCCTCTGCTTCCCTGGGCATCCTCCGGTCAGCACTAGCCAGGGCCCCAGGGCCAGTGCCTCTGAGCCTACCCCAGCTTGGTCAGCGAGGAGGCTGGGGGGCAGATGCTGAGTGAGACTTCATGGCTGCCTCCAGTGGCCTTGCGGAGTTCCACAGCTGCTCCTGCACGGAGCCTGCTGCTGGCAGACAGACGGTAGTGGTCCTGCTGTTCGAGGTCTGGCGTTAAAGTTTCCCTCCTCACTGCAGCCCAGGAATCTGAGGCCTGCTCGTTTCTTGCGGTTTCTGGGAAGTTTTCTCCCAAAGCCTTGAGAGCCATGCTGGTGGCGTAGGTTGTGAGCCTTCTCTCCCTAGGAGTCTTCAGAGGGCAGAGGTTCAGGGTGCCGCATGACCAGAGACCCACACTTCCTGCTGTGCCCAGGCCTGCCAAGTGGGGAGCATCTTTCTGCCTTTTTCTCTGCCCCAGGTCGAGGTCAGGTGTGTTGCTGGCTGGGCCCAGGAGCACCACCATCCCTGAGCATTGATATGGCCCTGCTCAGAACCTGGTCTTCCCCTTGGCAGTGAGGCCCAGCCTCCTGGAAAGAAGCTTCATTTCTGCACAGTCACAGCAAGGCCTTGTGGAGAAGCAGTGGAGATACTGAGGGAGGAGGGCCCAAGGGACACCCAAACCCTCCTACATGGCCTTTAGTCTGGACCTTGGGGACCATGCCTGTGGGTGCCCTTTGTTACCATTCACGTGTCTGAACAAAGTTTGAAATGCTGTGAGTTGTTTTTTTTTTTCTTTATCAATAAAGATAAGAAACAAACGCCTGCTCTTGGCCCTCTGTGGCTAGTCCTCACTGCCAGCCGGGGCTCGCACCGCCCTTGCACCTGGTTCTCAAGCTGGTCTCATGGCTCTCTCTCCCTCTCTGCATTTCTCCTGCTGCTAAAACTGCCTGAGGGACACTGGGCCTTCTTCCTCCTCCCTCTCCTTTCCTGAATCTGAAAAACCCCAGAGTGCACTGTGGAACAGAAGGTGGGGACAGATGGGCTGCCCACCAGCTGAGAGGACCTGGGAGGAGCATGCAAAGGCTTGCAAGAGAAAAGTCCCCTGGAAGAGAAGAGACTAAGAGCCATTTCTCTGCAAGGAAGAGGATGAGTCCGACACTTGGTGAGAGGCAACTGACAAGTGTCGATCACTCAGCACCAGGTGGGGGGTCCTTTTTTCCATTTTGCAGGGGGCTTACGAATATAAAAGTTGGGGCTGGAGCAGTGGCCCAGCGGTTACAGCATTTGCCTGGCATGTGTGAGGACCCGGGTTTGAGCCCCAGCACCACGTATACCACGAGTGTCAGCAACAAAAGCCACGTAAAAAACTAAACAGAATTGATTCTCAATGTCCCTCTTAAAAAAAAAAAAAGTATAAAAGTTAGGGCTGGAGCGGTTGCTCAGTGGCTACAGCACTTGCCCGGCATGTGCCAGAACCTGGGTTTGAGCCCAGCACCACATACACCACAAAGTGTCAGAACAACAAAAGCCAGATGGAAAACTAGATAGAATCGATCCTTTCACTGTCCCTCTCTCTAAAAAAAAAGGAATATCAAAGTTCAGCTGTGTGGGGTTGGCACACACCTATGACCCCAGCAACTCAGGAGGCTGAGGCAGGAGGATAACCAGCCTCAGTAATTTAAGGCCCTAAGCAACTTAGTGAGACCCTGTCTCAAAATTTTAAATATTTTTTTAAAGGGGGCTCTGATTGAGCACCCCTGGTACCAAAAAAAAGAATATAAAGTTCAGTATTTGTTAGGGTATTTGGTGCTGTTGGGAAGAATCCTTGAAACACCTCAAATGGCCCTTTCCCACACAGTTCGGGACTAGTGAGCAGGAGGGCAGGCGCCTCAGTCAGGTCCGTCTGGAAACGGACGAGGAGGAGCACAGCGCCTGCAGGGAGCAGTGGGAAGAGTGGAGACCGGAGGAGGGACCCATAGAGGAGCTGCTGGCCGGTTGGCACTGCTGTGTGAGGGGACTCAGGCTGCTTCTAGGACTGGGAACACTGCCAGGAACCAAAGCCAGCATGTGGCAGTGTAGCAGGGAAGTCCCCTCTTTTTTTCCCTGCTGAGGGAGGAGTGTGACTTGCTGCACCCAGCCCCAGCAGCTGGAGAGGAGCACGAGCGAGTCCAGGCTGCGCCATGGTGATGTCACTACCAGCCACAGCCCACCTGTGTGCATGTGCTTGTGTGGACACACACCTGAACTCCCCACAATGGTAAAAGATCCCCTTAAAGCAGGATAAGCAAAGCAGGAGCTGTTCCTCAAGGGGAAGAAGTCCTTGCAAGAGAGGACCTGGAGCGACTCAAACCCAGGAGTTCTGTGAGCTGAGTGTCCGCGCGGCGCTCCCAGGGGTCTGCTGCAGCCGCAGCTTTTGCAACAGATAACTGCAGGATCCCTGAATCCGCGCCATCGTAAGACTCGGGAGGTAGCAGAGCTAAATCTTTAATAAGGGCCATACCACACAGGAATAGTGTTCATTACTAAAGCTGTCCCCTAGAGAGAACAGTTATTCTACTGAACCACTTTAATGTCTTGATCAGTTTTCTACACAGTGAAATTAAATTGCTTCTAAGTGTTCTATTTTAATTTTTATTTAAAAACATTTTCATTAAGGTCATTGTTTTCCATAAGATTGTACAGTGAGGGGCTGGAGCGGTGGCTCAGTGGTTACAGCGCTTGCCAGGCATGCACAAGTACGCGAGTTCAAACCCAGGACCACACACACAACGAAATCTCAGAGCACAGAAAGCTACGTGCAAAACTAAATAAAAATTGATTCTCTCTCTCTCTCTCTCTCTCTCATTGTCTCTCTCTCTTTAAAAAAAGAAAAAACAAAAAAACCTGGGGCTGGAGTGGTGGCTCAGAGGTTATGGTGCTTGCCTGGCATGCGCGAGGACACGGGTTTTGAACCCCAGCACCACACACACAACGAAAGCCACATGAAAAACTAAACACAATTGATTGTCTTTCCCTCTCTCTCACTGTCCCTTCTCTCTTAAAAAAAAAAAAAAAGGAAAAGAAACCTGATGAAAAAAAATAGTTGATTCTCCCTCTCTCCCTCTCTCTTTTAAAAAAAATCATATTTACGAAAAGATTGTGGTGAACATTTAATTCAACTTTCCCAATTCTAGTTTTTGCCTCTCTGAGCTGTAGCATTTTGCTTACATTTTTCTCTCGGTCAAAATGTGCACATCAAAACCTAAGTTGTACAGATCTAGAGTATTTTAACTAACGTCAGCTTTCTCTTAACTATGACAAAAGCTACAAGTGGACGCATTCTTAGTTTGCACGGAGCCCCTGGCTCTCCTGTGGCAGTGGCGAGCTTGTGGCCTCACGTGCCTCTGGATTGCTCTTTGCTCATGTTGGGCTGCTCTGCTCAGCTTCGCTCTGACGGTTCGCACACCCTGCGCACTGCACGCAGCTGGCGAACCACAGAGCAAAGCGTAACACACATCCCCGCACATCCCGGCTTTGCTCAGGTGGGATGAATGGCTGAGAAGCACGTGTCTGGAAAAGCAGGATTTGGAAGGTGTCACAGGGTTCTTGAACTTGACCCTGAAGGTCAAGAAGGATGTGACCAGGAGGTACAAAAAGGCCTGGGTACTTGTCACCTACCCAGCATCACTCAGACTAGCACCCCCAGACCCAGGGCTAGGGCAAACATACACCTCCTTGCTCAGGTGCTACACACGCCACCCCCACCTTCTGAGTCCCCAGGGATGCAGAAGACCAGAGGGGAGAGAGGCACAGGACCCAGGCAGAGTGATGGCAGGCAGAATGGTAGTGCATCTCCTGCCCAAGCCCCACCCCAAAACTCAGAAGGTCTAGAGGAGGAGCCTGGAATCCCGGCAGTTGAGGGCTGGGAAAATGAGGTGGAGCCGACTTGGCAGTGACTTCAGGCCCAGTGGAGCTGCAGGCCCACAGGATCACCTTCAATGCGGACCTAGCGCTTGGTTGTTCTTCAGGCATTTCTACTAACTGCTGTCACTCGACTACACAGTCACCTCCTGATAGAAGACAGCTGTAACCACCACATTCTGAGTCTGAGCCACACTGCTGAGTGCATTCTTTACTATGAGTTATTCTCATTCCCCTGATAAACATGAGGAACCCCAGAACTGGGCACGGTGAGACACACCTGTAATTCCAGCAACTCGGGAGACTGAGGCACAAGGATCGCAAGTTAAATGCCAGCCTCAGCAACTCAGCGAGGCCCTGAGCAACTTAATGACCAACCCTCTTGCTCAGTGGGGATGTTGGTCAGTGGTTAAGCACCCCTGGGTTCAGTCCCTGATAACAAAAGAAAAAAAGATGAGGAACCCTGGGCAGATACGTTAAGTAATTTGCCCTGGGTCATATCACTCTTGGATTTGTGTATTAGTCTGTGTTCTCTAACTATAACAAAATGCCTGAGATTGGGTAACATATAGAGAAAAGAGGTTTATTTAGGGCACAGTTATGGAGGCTGCTAGTCCAGGCAACAACACTGGTAAAATTGTCACATCATGGCAGATGGCATCATGCATGACACATGAGAGGGAGAGAACACGTGGTAAGACAGGAAGCCAGGGCAGAGGCCAAGCTCATTCTTCTATAACAGTTTGCTCTCTTGAGATCTAATTCAGGCTCCCTTGAGAAGGGACACGTGCCTACAACCTCCTGGTAAGCCCTCGCTTATAAAGGTCGCATCGGATCTCACATCTCCATGCTGAGGAGCAAACTTCCAACACATGAAACTTGGGGGGACACACTCAAACCATACCTGAACCCTAGCAAGGGGGCTTGGGAAACTGAGGCTCAAAGGAAAGGGGACTGGTCCCAAGACAGATCCAGTCGTCTGGCCCCAGAATGCACTCTCTTCAACTACAACACCAGCATTCCTCAGTTTAGAGGTTGAAACTCAGCTTAGCACGGCGAAACTCATCATCCTCCCAACAATGCATTATGAAAATTTCCACACACACAGAATGGTGAGACCCTGTCTCAAAATAGAAAATTAAAAAAGGATGTGGCTCCATGATTAAGCACTCCTGGGTTCAATCCCCAGTACCTGAATTGATAAATAAATGGAAAACAGACAATAATAGAATCATCAAATCAAGAGCTGTTCTTTAAAATATTAATAAAATGCATAAAATCCCACTGGGATGTATTAAGAAAAAATAAAAAAATAATATCAGGACTGTAGAGGGGAGATGCACTGCAGATCCTACAGATGTATAAAGATTGTCAAGCAAGGACTTGGATGGATGGATTCTTCTATGCCAGCATGCACTGCAGCGTTATTCACAACAACCAAAAGGTGGAAACCGTCCAAGCGCCTGTCAGCAAACGTGGTATATCCGTACCATAGAAAATTACGCAGCCATAAAAAGTACTGAAATTCGGATGTGTTACAATGTACTTGAACCTTTTTTTAAAAAGAGAGACAGAGAGAGAGAATCAACTTTATTTAGTTTTTCATGTGGCTTTCATTCCTCCCCACCGTTTGTTGTGTACGTCGTGCTGGGGTTCAAACCTGCATCCTCCTGCATGGCAGGCAAGCGCTGCAACCGCTGAGCCACTGCTCCAGCCCCATTCTTGAAAACACTGTTTTAGGGTGAAAAGGCAAATACAGAAAGACTGATTGGTATAGTTGCACTCATGTCAAATATCTAGAATACGCAAATTCGTAGCTTCAGAAAGTAGGAAAGAGGTCACCAGGAGCTCCAGGGAGGGGAGGATGGTTAATCGTCCCTCACAGGGCTGAGTGTGGTGCTGCATGCCGGTAATCTCAGGGGCTCTGGAGCTTGAGGCAAGAGGATCACAAGTTCAAAACCAGCCTCAACAACTTAGTGAGGCCCTAAGCAATTAACTGAAACCCTGTCTCAAAAAAGAATGGGGGCTGAAGTGGCGGCTCAGTGGTTGCAGTGCTTGCCTGGCATGCAGGAGGATGCAGGTTCGAAACCCAGCACCACGTACACAATGAAATGCTGGAGCAACGAAAGCCACATGAAAAACGAAATAAAATTGATTCTCTCTTTCTCTCCCTCACTGTCCCTCTAACTCTCTCTTGAAGAAGAAGAAGAAAGAAGAAGAAGAAGGAGGAGGAGGGGAGGGGAGGGGAGGGATGGAGATATGGCTCATTGGTTCAGCACCTCTGGGTTCAATCCTTGGTACAAAAAAAAAAAAAATCCTCCTGAGTAAGAAAAATAAAAGTTGTGGATATTCTTAGTCTGCTGGAATTGCTACAATGAAAATGTGATAGACAACTTAAACAAGTACTTCTTTCTCACCTTTCTGAAGGTTGGAGAGTCAAGATCAAGGGACCAGTAGACCTGGGGTCTAATGAGGACCCTACTTGGTTCTTAGAGTGTCCTCAAGCGGCCGAAAGGGGAAGAAGAGGAGTGGGGTGGGGGCACTAGATATTTAACCAGCCATTTTTTTCTTCTTTCTTTTGAGACAGTGTCTTGCTAAATTGCTTTGGGCCTCACTAAATTGCTGAGGCTGACTTTGAATTTGTGATCCTCCTGTCTCAGCCTCCCAAATCAGTGGGATTACAGGTGAGCACCACTGCTCCCGGCTAATACCATCATTTTGTTTTGTTTTAAGAGAGAGAGAGGGAGAAAGTGAGAGAAAGAATCAATTTTATAATTTTATTTATTTTTTCATCTGCCCTTTGTTTCTCAGACACTTAGTTGTGAATGTGCTGGGGTTTGAACCTGGATCCCCATGCATTCCAGGCAAGCGCTCCAACAGCTGAGCCACTGCTCTAGCCCCTAGTAAACCATTAGTTTGAAGGTTAAGATTTCAAAACAAGGGGGCTGGCGTGGTGGCTCAGTGGTATTGTGCTTGCCTGGGATGCACGAGGACCCGAGTTTGAACCCCACGTAAACAACTAAGTGTTAGAGCAACGAAAACCAGATGAAAAACTAAATAAAGTTGATTCCTTCTCTCGCTCTCTCTCTCTTTAGAAAAAAAAAGATTTCAAAATAGGAATTTCCAGTAGACTCAAACATTATTTCTACAGCAGTTATACATAGTCATAGATAGTGGTCATGGTTGTACAACATAGCATATGTATCTAATACCACTGAATCATACACAAAAAATGGTTAAAATAGCACGGTTTATACTATATTAAAAATTAGGGGGCTGGAGTGGTGGCTCAGCAGTTACGGCGTTTGCCTGGCATGCGTGAGGACATAGGTTTGAACCCCAGCACCACGTTCACAACTAAGTGCTGGAGCAATGAAAGCCACATGAAAAACTAAATAAAATTGATCCCCTCGCTCTCTTTCTCTCTGTCACTGTCCTTCTCTCTTTATTTTATTTTTATTTAGTGCTCCAATGCTTCATTGTATATGTGGTGTTGGTATTCAAACCCACATCCTCGTGCATGCCAGGCAAGCACCATAACTGCCAAGCCACTGCTACAGTGCCCCCATTTAAAAAAAATCAGGGAGCCTAAGCTATGGCTCGTTTTGGTTGGAGCCCTTGCCTGGCATGCACAAGGATCTGAGTTTGAACCCTAGCACCACGTACACAACTAAGTGTTGGAAAAACTAAAACCAGATGAAAAAATAAATAAAATTAATTTTCTCTTTCTCTCTCTCTCTCTCTCTTGCTCTCCCTTTCTCTATGTTAAATTTTAAAAAAATGAGGCTGGGCTCAATGGTGCACACCTGTAATTCCAGTGACTCGGGAGGTTGAAACAGGAGGATTGCCAATTTTGAGGCTAGCCTCAGCACCTTAGCAAGCCCCTAAGCAACTTAGTGAGATTCTGTCTCAAAATAAAAAAATAAAAATAAAAAATGACTGGGGATGTGGCTTTGTGGTTAAACACATCTGGTTCAATCCCTGTTACCCCCCCCACACACACACACACAAAATCTATGGCTTGTGGTGTATCAGTGGTAAAGTATTTGCCTAATACAGACTGCTTATCCATAAAGAAACATTTAAACCACAAATACCAGAAGACTGACATGGGATCTAACTTCCAAAGAAGCTTTCCTAGGGGCTGGAGCTGTGGCCCAGCGGTTACGGCACTTGCCCAGCATCCGTAAGTACATGGGTTCAAACCCCAGCACCCACGTGCACAACTAAGTGTCAGAGCAATGAAAGCCATGTGAAAAACTCAATGAAAATAGATTCTGTTATCTACAAAATCCTCAAAAACCTCAACTACAAAAACACAAACAACCCAATCAATAAACGGGCCAAAGAGCTAAATAGAAACTTCTCAACAAAGGACATTGATCAAGTCAATGAATACATGAGAAAGTGCTCTAAATCACTAATAATCAGAGAAATGCAAATGAAAACTATATTAAGATATCACCTCACACCAGTCAAATTGGCAAAAATGAAGAAAATAAATAATAATAGATGCTGGGGGGGCTGTGGAGAGATCGGTACACTAGCACACTGTTGGTGGAGCTGCAGACTGGTGCAGCCCCTCTGGACAGCAGTGCGGAGAATCCTCAAAAAAACTAGGGATGAGCCCACCATACGATCCTGCTATTCCTCTCCTGGGTATTTTCCAAGGGGATTTACAATCAGCACATTACAGTGACACAGCGAAATCCATGTTAATAGCAGCTCAGTTTACAATAGCTAAATTATGGAAACAACCCAGATGCCCCCAGTGGATGAATGGATCCAAAAACTGTGATGCATATATACAATGGAGTTTTACTCAGCATTTAGAAACAATGATATTGCAGCCTTTGAAGGTAAATGGATGGCTATGGAAGAAATTATGCTGAGTGAAATCAGCATAACCCAGAGAACCAAGGGTTGAATGTCTTCACTCATCTGTGGAGGCTGGAGCTAGACCCTGGCCATTGAGAAACGAGGTCTAGTACCATGTTTTAAATCCAGATAAGGTGTAATGTCATACACCTTAAGGCATTTGTAGAGATGTTTTGGGAAGGGGAAGGGAGGGATAAGGGTGGGTAATTGGGGGGGATCTTGGGGGTAAATCTAATCTTCAGAATCTATATACATATTATACTATTTCATTTTAAAAAGAATATATGCATATCATATTGTTACTTTATATGCGTTTATGATTTACAATAGCTCAATTTCTTAATAAAAAAATGTAATCATTAAAAAAGAAAAAAAATTGATTCTCTCTCTCTCACTGTTCTTCTCTCTCTTAAAAAAAAAAAAAAAAAAAGAAGCTTTCCTGAGAACCTGCACTTTTCTTCTCCAGGAAAACCATCTGTAGGGCTGAAGATGCAGCTCAGTGGTAAAATGCTTGCCTAGCATGCTCAGGGTCATGGGTTCCATTCCTACGACCTCCCCAAAAACATATATAAAGTCAGAGAGCTCAACCCTGTGTGTGCCACTCCTCTTCAAGAGATGAGGGATGCCTGAACCCTGCCTTTAGGACATGTGCATCTTTGCTGGCCTTTAATAAATCTTTGCTTGTGGCCAGGTATGGAGGCACAAGCCTGTAATCCCAGCAACTTGGGAGGCTGAGGCAGGAGGATCGAAAGCTCAAAGCCAGCCTCAGCAACTTAGCGGTGCCCTAAGTAACTTGGCAAGACCCTGTCTCAAAAGAAAACATAAATAAAGGGCTGGGGTGTGGTTCAGTGATAAAGTGGTCCTGGGTTTAATCCCTGGTATCAAAAAAAGAAAAACAAAAAGGGGCTGGAGTGGTGGCTCGGCGGTTATGGTGCTTGCCTGGCACGCACGAGGATGTGGGTTTGAACCCCAGCACCACGTACACAACGAAGTGTCACAGCAATGAAAGCCACATGAAAAACTAATAAAACTGATTCTCTTTCTCTGTCTCACTGTCCCTCTCTCTTTTCTAAAGAGAGAGAGAGGAGTTGGGGATTTAGCTCAGTGGCAGAGCACTTGCCTAGCATGTGCAAGGCCCTGAGTTCAGTCCTCAGCCCTGGAAAAAAAAAAAAAAGAGAGAGAGAGAGAGTGAGAGAGAGAAGAACAAAAATCTTTGTGCCTTGCTTTTGACATATCCTGGAATTCTTTTCAGCAGCATAAGAACCCACCTGGGCCAAGTTGAGGTCCCATTGCCCCTTATAAGGAAGGACCTCCTATGACGATTGCTCCTTCTTTCTCTCTCTCTCTCTTTTTCTCTCTCTCTCTCTCTTTCTTTCTCTCTCTCTCTCTTCCAAGGATCAGAAGCAGGGCAGAAGCCACAGTCTTCAGGATCTCTGATCAGATAATTAGACCAAGGAGGGGCCTTGAAATCTCATCCCCTATGTCAACCCTGTTGATTCACAAGAAGACCCACGACCCAAAGAGATCAAGCTTGCTGCCCACGTCCTGCTGAGACTCACCTGCTATTCTCCCTCTCTGGTCAGAAATGTAAGAGGCTGGGCTGGAGCAGTGGCTCTGCGGTTACGGCGCTTGCCTGGCATGCGCAAGTACACGAGTTCAAACCCCAGCACCCACATATACGGCTGAGTGTCAGAGCAACGAAAGCCATGTGAAAAACTCAATAAAAATTGATTCTCTCTCTCTCTCTCACTGTCCTTCTCTCTTAAAAAAAAAAACCTAAATAAAAATTGCTTCTCTCTTTCTCTCCCTCCCTCTCACTGTCCCCTCTTTCTAAAAAAAGAAAGAAAGAAATGTGAGAGGCTGCTAAATCTGCTGTGGGTGATCCCAGTGCCATCAGCTGCTCTGCCCCCAGGGGCAAAGGTCCTGCAGTAAGGAATCTGCGGCTGGTGGAGGGCAGAATGCGCCTGCCCTGCAGCGCCTCTGATGTCACAGGGCCGTGTACTGCTGACGTCACAAGCAGCATGCAGAGGCGGCTGGCACTGGAATTGTGACCTCAGAGAACAAAGCTGGGGCAGTCCTCAAGGAGGAGAGTCACGTTGACAGGGAGACCACAGACCAGCAGCCAAAAGAAAAGGTGAGAAGGTGGTCACCAGACCCCAGGGTGTGAGGCCCATGACGGGAGGCCCAGCAGATTGGTGGGCAACCCTTGGTACCTGGTGAGTGGGGCTGGGGCAAGGTCCCGGTGCTGACTTCCCCGCCTCTCAACGCAGGGCAGCGACGTATCTGGCTCTCTCTGACATGCAGCAAGCTTCACGTGAGTTCTGTGCTTCGTGCCAGGAAGAGGGGTGACATACCCTCCTACATCCCTCAGCCCTCTTGCCCATAGTTGAAACTGGGACAAGAACCCAGTGCCTAGCGCATGCCTCCCATGCGGGCTAGCTGGTGACACATCTGGGTACCCTCTGGGCAACACGACTCCCAATGGCTTTGCTCTCTTCCAGGGCCAGCGCAGGACCAAGTCCCAGACCCACAGCTCCCTGCCCTGCCCTCCAGACCTCCCCAAGCTCAGCTCCTGATGAGTAACAGCACTCTCCGCACATTTGAGGACCAAGTCCTCTGTCCCATTTGCCTGGAGGTGTTCCATAACCCGGTCACCACTGCCTGCGGCCACAACTTCTGCATGAACTGTCTCCAAAGTTTCTGGGACCACCAGGCTGCCATGGGTGAGACACACTACTGCCCCCAGTGCAGAGAGAGCTTCCCCTCCAGGCCCCGGCTCTGCAAGAACGTCATCCTAGGGGAGATGGTGGCCTGCTTCACCCAGGCCAAGAACCAGTCCTTGGGGCCCATGTGGAACATAGCTGGGCCCAGGGACGTGCCCTGCGACTTCTGCTCCCCGCAGAAGCTCCGATCTGTCAAGTCGTGCCTGCACTGTGTGGCCTCTCTGTGCGAGAAGCACCTGCGCAGCCACTTTGAGGACCAGATGTTCCAGGGCCACCAGCTGCAGGAGCCGGTCCGGGATCTCAAGACCCGCTTGTGCCGGAAGCACCGCAAGCTTCGGCAGCTCTACTGTCGCACGGAAGGCTGCTGCGTGTGTGGAGCCTGCCTGCTGGAGGAGCACAAGAACCACGACACAGCCCCGCTGGAGGAGGAGCGAGCCCGCAAGGAGGTGAGGGGCAAGAGCCGGGGCAGGGCCGGGTGGCTCTCCACTCCCAGGCTGTCACCGTTCCTAAGAGGAAAAGTGAGCAGCTAATACCAGGTGTGGTGGCATGTGCCTGTCATCTCAGCATTTGGGAAGCTGAGGCCAGAGCCTGGGTAACACCGGTCTCAGAAACGCAGCTGTTGAAACCATGGTCATTAGGGTTGTGTCATGAAACGAAAAAGCACTGTTGGTGTTGGGTTAAATGAATAAGGATGCAGAATTGTATTGAGGTGGGTCCAAACAACATTTCAGTCTGTTTCAACATTATCACAGTACAAATACATCTGAGCATGGTGGCGCATGCCTATAAGCCCAGCAATTTGGGAGGCAGAGACGGGAGGATCCTAAGTTGGAGGCCAGCCTCAGCAACTTAGCAAGACCCTGTCTCTAGTTAAAAAAAAATAAGAAGAGCAAAGGATGTAGTTCAACAGTAGAGTGTCCCTTGGTTCCATCCTCAGTATCTCCCGAAAAAGAAAAGAAGTAAAAACACATCAGATTAGGTTGGATGAATCCCTCCTTTTCTCTACTTCTGAATTTTGTTTAATATAGTTGAATGGGTTTTTATAATCTTATGTTTATTTATTTATTTTTAGAGAGCGGGACAGTGAGAGAGAGAGAAAGAGGGAATCAATTTTATTTAGTTTTTCATGTGGATTTCATTGCTCCAACACTTAGTTGCGTACATGGTGCTGGGGTTTGAACCCACGTCCTCATGCATGCCAGGCAAGCACCATAAGTGCTGAGCCACCACTCCAGCCTCTATAATCTTATGTTTAAATATCTTGTTGGGTATATTCTGTAACAGGGCTACTCCAACATAGCCACTGGTCAGCAGTCCACGGCAAGACAAGACACTTGTCCGGGACCGTAAAGCGACTTTGACGCTAAACATACATGTAGTTCCAGGAACACATTTTTTCCACTAAAAGACTTTCTCAAAGAGGAAAGCAGTACCTCAGTTTACAGCCTGACCAGCAACCGTGCATGGACGGGCACTTGCCAAAGCACTGCTGTGTAACCTAACAAAGCAAATGCCAGTTGCTAGATTAGGTAAAAGGACTTGGGCCTGACAGCGTGGCCCCAGGCAACCCTCACCTGGCCCTACTACCTCCTGTGTATCTCCAGCCATTGGACCCTTGACAGCCCTGTCCTGGAACCTGAAGCTGTGGTCATCAACCTATGACTGGGCACAGGCTCTCAGGGGTGAGAGACCTAGAGCAGAGGGTGGCTCACCCACCATCCACCCTCCAGCTCTGGGCTTTTTATTCCTGTTGAAGCAAGCAATGAATGCAAGAGGTACGTCTCTTCTGGGTTTGGAGGGGCTGCTTACCCCCTCTCTGAATCAGGGTCCCCTCCTCCTCCCCCTAACCCAGATGGAGGTCCGGAAAGTCCAGGCCAACGTGGAGAACGAGATGCTAATCATTGCCTCCGACAGCCAGAAGCACCAGGGGCGTGTGACCTTTCTCTCGGTAAGGTGAACCTGGCCCAGCACCCTGCATCAAGCTGAGGGGCCTCTTAGGACCCGGAGGGGATGGTGGGGTCGGAGGAGCAGGTGGACAGACAGGATGCCTAGGGTGGCTCTGGGCCGCAGGAGTGGGGTTCAAAGATGCCTGTCTGCGCACCCCAGAAACTGATCCAGACGATGCGGGACGAGGTGAACGCCTGCTTCTCGGAGATCATCCACGAGGTCAAACAGCTGCAGATAAAAGTCTTGGATTTTGTGGAGAAAGAGGAGGCAACTGCCCTGGGGAAGCTGGGCAGCTCCATCCAGCAGAGCCACAGTCGGCTCCTGAAGCTGGAGGGGGACAGTGTCTGGCTCCACACCCTGCTCACCAACCGAAGTGATGAGCAGTTCCTGCAGGCAAGACCCCAGTGGGGCCCAGGCCCCACCACCATTGCCATGCTCCCTCCACCCACAGACACGCCCCATCTTCCCCAACCTCAGACAGAGTGAGGCACTTCATCCACTCCCCTGCCTCCATGGGCCCCAGGTCACCATCCTGAACACACACCAACACCCTTGGCTGCTTGCTGCGCCGCACGGCTCAGCCTTATCCTCACATTTTGGCCGTGAATTCCCTGGAACAGATGGGGTATGCCCTAGGAATCTGGGGATCTGACGCTGTCTGAATTTAATCTGACACAGCCAGGTGCAGTGGCACACGCCTGTAATCCCAGCAGCTGGGGAGGCTGAGGCAGGAGGATCACAAGCTCAAGGCCAAACTCAGAAACTTTGCAAGGCCCTAAGCAACTTAGTGAAACCCTATCTCAAACACACACACACACACACACACACACACACACACACACACACACACACACTGGTACACCTCAGTGGTTAAGCACCCCTGGGTTCAATCCCTGGTACCAAAAATTTTTTTTCTGAGTACATTTAATGTGACACAGTCTAATTTTTCTTGACTTCCCCAGACCAGTGCCAGAACTGACACTAGCACAGTCTGTATATCCAAATCCCTTTTGCTCCCAGCCCTTGCCCCATGGGCTGTGCAGGTGCGGCTGTCGCTGTGGGGTGGGGTGGTAAGGAGGTGGTGTAGCTGGCCTGCAGGTGGCAGCAGTGTTCCCCATGCGCGGAGCTCAGAGCCTGTGCTGGGGCCCTCCCTGTACCAAACTCCGTTCTTAAGATGCCATCACACACCTAGGCAGAGTTCTAGAGTTCTAGGATTGTTGTTCACCTTGTCCAAGTGAACCAGAAAGGTGTCCAGGTTTGAAGACAAGCAACTTTTCCACCTGCCTACGGTCCTGGGGAGCACTGGGCCTCTGCCATAAGCAAGAGCCCCTAGCATCTGCCTGGGCCCTGGCTAATGGTGGAACCACCTGCCCCTCCCTGCCTGCCAGGAGTTCCCCAAATTGAAGCACTTCCCAGTTTGCATGGAACCACTGATGGGCACCAACTGTGAGGAGACACAGAGCTTCCTCCAGCTGCCGGAGACCCTGTCCGAGCTGCGGACCCAGCTGGTGGAAATGGGTCTCAGCTTCGTCAACCAGCTCCTGCTGAAAGGTCAGTGTGTCTACTGGCCTAGAGCCTGCATTCTGGGTGGGTGGGACTGCCCTAGAGGGCAGTGGCTATGGAACTCTTCCTGCCCATGTGCACCTTCTCCAGGTGACACGGCCTCTTTCCAGAAGGGTGCTAGGCCATGAGAGGATCCTCAGCAAAGCCCCTCCATCTCCCCCAGGTATTAGGATGAACTCCTATGAGGTGCTGCCCCCAGCTGTGGACAGGAAAGCACTCCTCCAAAGTGAGTCCTGGGAACGGGGATCCAGCCTGCATTGAGGGGAGCAGGGACCTTCCTTCCTCAGCTACCTCATTTCTCCTGTAGTGTGGCCAGCGCCTCCAGGGCCTTGCCAGCTCTCTCTTGCCTGACCTCACTCCAGCTGGGAACCTCAAAAGGACTTGTCCTGGGCCCTCGGTCCTGGTAGGAAGGGGAGGAGACCCTGTCCCATCCCACTGAGAGTCAGCTCTACTGTGGCTCCCTGGAGCTTGGGTGGCAGGACACCTGCCTTCAGCTGAGGCAGAATGGGCCGTCCATTTCTTCCTCAGACACAGGGACTCATCTGATGTCCCTACAGCCTCCCACCCACCAAATCCTAAAGGCTTCTCTGAGACCCTGAGGCCAAGGTTATATTATCTTTACTGTCCTCCTCTGGGTCACCTCCTGTAGAGTCCTTCACGCTCCCTCAGTCCTACTCAACTTTGTTTCCTAAACAAAAAGGAAGATTAGGTTAGGGTCTGGAGGGAAAGTCACAGGACTCCTGGCCCCAGCCCCTTCCAAAAAGTGGGACACTGGACAGGGACCCAGTAACCCTTCCTCCAGATAGTGTCTGGCAGCCAGATCAGAGTTGGGGGATTCAAAGGTGCTGGGTAGAGGGGGGACCCCAGAGGAGCTTCGGTGAAAGCACCCCAGGGTGGCACCCCTGAGCCCCCAGAGACCCCAGCCTCTGCCCTCCCGGCCCAGGCTACTGCAATCTGAACTTCGACCCGTCCACGGCCAGCGAGGAGCTGTTCCTGTTCAAGGAGACCCACTCGGTGCTGAACCTGGGCATCCTGCTGGAGCCCTCGGCCGCGGGCGGCCCGTTCCCGGGCTTCAAGCAGTGGCCGCAGGTGCTGTGCTCGCGCGGCCTCTCCGAGGGCCGCCACTACTGGGAGGCCGAGGTGTCCAACTCGTGGATGTGCCTGGGCGTCACCTACCGCCGCAGCCCGCCGCTCAGCGGCCGCCCGCACCGCAACATCGTCTACCTGCTGGGCCGCAACGCCTACTCGTGGTGCCTGGAGTGGGACTCGCTCAAGTTCTCCGTGTGGCACAACAACACGCAGACCGTGCTGCACGGCGCCTACCACCGCACGCTGGGCGTGGCGCTCGACTACGGCGCCGGCTGCCTGTCCTTCTACGGCGTGGCGGGCGGCGTGAGCCTGCTCTACCGCTTCCTCGCCACCTTCCTCGAGCCGCTCTACCCCGCGGTCATGGTCAGCAGCGGCGCCTCGGTCACGCTCAAGCAGCGCCCCGAGGCGTAGGCGGCACCCGGCCGGCTCAGGGTGACGCCAATAAAGCTGGACTCTGAGCGCTGGCTGGGCAGGGCCGCGGCCGGGAGGTCCCCTGCGTCCGGGCTGGAGGGTGGGAGGCCACCCTGCAGCCCCATGGCCACCTGCGATGACCCCTTCCTTGACACAGCTGCAGGAAGCAGGCTGGAGTCCCCCGGGGGATGGGGACAGCCCAGAGCCTCTAAGAGGATGCGTCTGCCCCCATGCACAGCCCCGCATTTATCTCCCACCCCAGCAGAGGCTCTTGGCCTTGGTCCTCAGACCAAGGCCGGCAGCACTGGGCCTTCTCCCTGAATGCCCTGCTGCCTCCAACTGGGCCAGCTGGCTGCCCTCTGGTTTCTCCACCCCCAGGTGCCCAACCTGAGAAGGGGCACCATACAGAGCTGGGTAGGGGTGGTCTGAGTTCTAGCTGGCTGGGAGCTGGGAGGTTAAGATGAAGGAACCCAGGCCTATCTCAGATTCAGAACTAGTAGGCTGAGCACCAAGGTCTGGCCGAGGTCCAGGCTGCTGAGGCAGCTGGAGGGTGTGGCCATGCCATGCCATGCCAGGTGGGTAGATCTAGACCACCCTCCACCCCACTTAAGGTCCAGAAAGAGAGGCTCCCTAACCCCAGCCACCTGCCCACTCTGCTCAGGGCCCTGACTGCACCCAGGCCTCCTCCATCTGACCTGCCCAGTGGGACCTGGAGATGTCTGCAGAGAGGCTGGATCCAGGACAGGTGTCTGCTTAGGGGTCTCAGTCTCCCTGCAGAAGCTGAGGATTCTGGTCCAACAGGAAGCCACCTTGGTATTTCCAGTCTCAACCAGCCACAGTTCCTGTGGGTTCCAAAGTGAGGGCTCTCAGTAAAGTTAATGTTCCACTCTGAAGAGGAACTAGCGAGAGTCATGGGGGAGAAAATCCCTTAGGGCACAGCAGTTGGCTTTCAGGTCAGATGGCCCCATAAGCTGGTCTGGAATTCTACCCCTGCCCCACCGGTTTCTGGGGAATTAATGACCCAGTTTTCTCCCTGAACTTATTTTGGAGCAGGCAGAGCTGGAAGAAGAGGGGTATAGGGTTTGCTCTGAAGGTCTCTTGAAGGTACAGTCCCTGTGGGGCTTCTCTGAGCAAGCCCTGGCTGTGACCTCATGGTGACCTTCCTCCCTGGAGTTTTCCCTCCACTCCAGCTCTAGTGATGTCATTTCCCACAGGCCAAGGTCCTTGTGGGTTGCAAGGAGTGAGCTGCAAGTCTTGTCCCATATGGAGATGTTCTTTGGCTCTGAATGCCTGACTCTTGTACCCTTGACATACCCCATCTTCATTCTTCCTGGCTCAGAACGGAGTCAGGGGAGGGCTGAGTTTCTCACGGCTGGGCTCAGGTCAGGAGATGACGAGGTGGCAAAAGCACACAGTAGGGCTGGATCTCCTAGACCTGCCCTGGCAGGGGGCTGCAAAAGAGGGCCAGCTCTTCTCCTGGCTCCAAAGGACTCATTGTTAGCTGGAAAGCACCCTGACTCATCCCACGGGCACACCTCCAAGGGCACGAGAGGGGTTTTTTGTTTTGGTACTGGGGTTGAACCTAGGAGTGCTCTACCACTAAACTACCCCATCCCCATTTTTGTTTTTTGGAATCAGTGTCTTACTAAGTTGCTGAGGGTCTTGCTAAGTTGCCCAGGCTGGCCTTGAACTTGCAATCCTCCTGCCTCAGCCTCCCGAGTCTCTGGAATGACAGGCATGCACCCCTTCCCCTCAGCATTTACACCTTTAACCGCTGTGCCACACAGCCTCTTGTATAATGTGTTCATTGCACACTATGGAAGCAAGGAAATAAACCACCCCTATTCTACTCCCTAAGGCCCTCTCCTAGAGTATTTCCAGTCTTCTGCAAACACAGCTATGGGTCAGCTTAAGATGTAAGATGTAAGACACTTCCCTGTTACTTTCAAAATGCAAAAATAACTTGTTCCTTTGTAGGACGCGTAATAGCACAAGCTACAAAGTCCTATGGCTCTATTTAACCTGTAACTCTTACCCTAGTTGACAGTAAAGGTGGTGACAAGAGGCACCTTATTTATGCTTTATTCATGTCCATTATGCTTGGACTCAGGAGGGTCCAAGGAGAGCCAAAAGATGCTGACAGCTTATCACTGCATCCCCTCAGGTGGACAGGGTGGGAAGCAGGGCCAGATGACAAGAGCCTGGGAAGAAACTTTCGTCCTCCCCCCACCAAAGGGTGGAATGCGTAGGCTGCACGTAGGGGAGAGGAGTCTGCCAACCCTGGCAGAGGCCCCGCCTGGCACAGTGGAGCATCTCCAAGACACCTCTGCTCTCCTCCCAGGAAGAAGGCAACTGGGTAAGGGTTAGCGTTCCAGTGGTGCGCTCTCAGGCTCCATCAGCTGCCCCAACTCCTCCCCACTCCATTCTGTGCCCCCAACCCATAGCATCTCACCCGCTGGCCTTGTCTCAGGCCCTCCCCTCTGCCTGGAGCATCCTTCCACACCCACCTCCTTAAGACTCAGCTGGCGGCTCAGCGGTTCCGGTGCTTGCCTGGCATGCGCAGCGACGCAGGTTCAAACCCCAGCACCACGTACACATCAAAGTCTTGGAACAACGAAAGCCACATGAAAAGCTAAATAAAATTGATTCTCTCACTGTTCCTCTCTATTTAAAAAAAGTTCAATGAGGTTGGTTCCTGGATTCCAGGAAGCAGTCTCAACCTCTGCTCTCTGTAAATCAAGATGTGTGTCCCTCCTTTCTGCCCTCATGATGCCCTCTGCATATGACCCTCCTGGCACCATCAGGCTTAGGGGCAACGTCTCTGCATATCCATTGCTTACTCCATGCCTGACACAGCAGTGCTTAATGAGCGTTGACCCAAGGACTGAAGGAATCCCCTGTCCTGCCAGTGAGAGGGCAGGACCACTGGGATCCTTTTCTGGGTCAGGTAAGGTTGTATGTGGGTGGCCCAAACTCAGGGCTTCCCTACTTCCTTCTCCTCCTCTACCCCTTTCCTTCTCCACCCAGGTAGATGGAGGCAAGGGACTTGCCTGTCTATCCTCTGTCTCCATTTTCACCTCCCTGGTAGCCTGAAGAGACTGCAAGACTGTGGCTTCTCCAACAGGTGTGGGAGGGGAGAGCGATATACCAGTACCAACCTGCTTCCTGATCTGCAAAATGGCATGCGTAGGGGCTGAGCACGGTGGCACACACAGTAATTCTGGCATCTCAGGAGGCTCAGCAGGAAGATCCCAAGTTCAAGGCCGGCCTAATCAACTAAGGCCCTAAGCAACTTAGCCAAGACCCTGTCTCAAAACCAAAAATAGCCAGACGCTGTGGCTTACACCTGTAATCCCAGCGATTTAGGAGGCTAAGGCAGGAGGCTCGCAAGTTCACAGCCAGACTCAACAACTTAGCGAGACCCTGTCTCAAAATAAAAGATAAAAGGGTCCAGGGGTAGAGGGTAGGGGTGGGGCTGGAGTGGTGGCTCAGTGGTTACAGCACTTGCCCAGCGTGCACAAGTACACAGGTTCAAACCCCAACACCCATGTACTCAACTAAGTGTCAGAGCAACAAAAGCCTTGTGAAAAACTCAATAAAAATTGATTCTCACTGTCCTCTCTAAAGAAAAAAAAAGGTGGGGGGGGCTGAGGATGTGACTCGGGTTAAGCACCCTGGGTTCAATCACTGCTACAAAAAGTTTTTTTATGAAATTTTTAGCTTGATTACTGAGTTTTTTGTGTCCTCTTAAATTTTGAGCCCCAGACATGTGACTTAGTCACTTCACCCTAGTTGGAGGTGTCACAGGTCTGGAGGGTGCTCAGAACATCTAGAGGGTGGACCACGTGGAGATGTCAAGGATGTGGAATGGCTTGCAAGGCAAAGAAGTCACACCCAAGGACTGGGGGATCGGCAAGTTCGCCAAGCCCTGGTTTTCATCGCCAGTGCTGGGGGGAGAACATCACACCCAACATGCTGAGAGCAGCCGTGATAGGAAAGTGTGTGTGCACCAACAATGCTGAATGAAGGCCAATAACATCCATTTACAGCTCCCTTGTGCCAAAATAAATAGCAGTCAAGGTGGCAGGAGACCAAGGGCACAGTTCTCAAAGCTCCTGGTGTGTGGCCACGCGCTTACGGAAGCGGCATCTGCCCCATCTGTGGTTAGACTCTTCCCACCCAGAGAACCAAGCACTTTGTTGCTTTTCTGTTTCACATAGCAGCCACTGGAGGTGACACTGTTGGCTAGAGTTCCACTCCAGTGTTCTCTATGAGTCCCCTGAGTTGCACAAGGCTTGGCCCAGGGGATATGGCAGGGAGCAATGTTCTTAGAAAATCAGGCCAACAAACTGACCCATGAAATGGTCACCTGTTTTATTATTTATTTATTTTTAAAGTGAGAGGGAGAGAGAGAGAGAGAGGATCAGTTTTGTTTAGTTTTTCATGTGGCCTTCTTTGATCAGAGACTTTATTGTGTGCGTGGTGCTGGGGTTCGAACCCATGTCCTCACACATGCCAGGCAAGCACTGTAACCACTGAGCCACCACTCCAGCCCCGGTCACCTGGTTTTGTGAATAAATTTCACTGGAACCAGGGCTTGAATTAGCGTTAGAGAAACAATTTAGTTTTTCACATGGCCTTCGTTGCTCCAACACAGTAGTGTAACTGGTGCTGGGGTTTGAACCCAGGTCCTCGTGCTTGCCAGGCAAGCTCTGAAACCCCTGAGCCACCACTCCAGGCTTGGATTAGTGTTAGGGAGTGAGGCATGTCCTGCTCCAGGACAGCTTAAGAGTGGGGGACAGACCTGACATCAGTCCCAATGGTGATCACACTGTGCCACCGGCTACGTACGAGGAGGAAGAAATGGCAGGTGTCAGTGAGGTCTGTCCTGCAGGACTGAAGTTGACCCAGGGAAGATGCAAGGAAAGGAAATGGTGACAAAACCAGACAGCCTGGTTCAAATCGTGGCTCCGCCACCTGCAGCTGTGTAGCATCAAGCAGGTTAGTTAACTTCTCTGTGCCCCAGGTTTCTAATCTAAACGACAGTGTCCGCCTCACAACAGCCTTAGTGAGTTGTGTGGCTGACTGGATTTACTTATTCTACAAGGGTGCCAATCTTTCGTACTGCGTGTCAGGCACTAGGGACACACTGGTAAGCTAAGATAGACGTGGTCCCTGCCCTCACAGAGCTTATGATCTATCAATGCAAGACAGAGATTAATCAGAGTTCTTTAAATCAGGGAGCAGCAAATTAGACCTCCACTTGTTTTTGTACAACTTGTGAATTAATAATGGCTTTTATGCTTTTTAACAGTTGGGTAAAAAATCAAAAGCAGGGGCTGGAGTGGTGGCTCAGTGGTTACAGCACTTGCCTGGCATGCGCAAGGATGCATGTTCAAACCCCAGCACCATGTTCACAACTAAGCGTTGGAGCAACGAAAGCCTCATGAATAACTAAATAAAATTGATTCTCTCTCTCTCATTGTCCTCTCTCTTTAAAACAGAATCAAAAGCAGAATATTTTGTGACACATAAGAATTTTACAGAGCTGGGAGCCAGGCATAGTGGCACACACCTGTTATCCCAGTCACTGGGATGAGGCAGGAGGATTGCAAGTTGGAGGCCAGCCTCAGCGACTTTGTGAGACCCTGTCTCAAAAGCTTAAAAGAGCTGGGGATGTAGTTCAGAGGCAGAGGACTCTCATAGTGTGTGCAAAACCTTGAGTGTGGTCTTCAGCACCACAAAAAATAGTGAGAGAGACAGGCAGAGAAGCTATGGCAGAGGAGGATAGAGCCCGTGCAACTTCCAGCCCACGTTGGCACACAAGCACAGGAGCAAGTGGGATATCAGGTCCAGGCTTAGAAGGTGTGGCTGGCTGTATGCAGGTGATGGCTGAAGCCACAGGAAGTGGAGGGTGCTGAGAAGAGGGAGAGTGAAGGTCAGCTGCAGGTCCACACTGCAAAAATCAAGATAGTCGGGAGTGGCTCACACCTGTAATCCCAGTGACTCAGGAGGCCAGCCTCAGCAACGAGGCCTTTTCTCCAAATAAAAATTTTTAAAAAAGAGAAAGGGAGCTGGAGCGGTGGCTCAGCGGTTGGAGTGCTAGCCTGGCATGCGCAAGGTTTCTAACCCCAGCACCACATACACCACTAAGTGTCGGAGAAACAAAGGCTAGATGAAAAAAAAAA
>PVKS010018865.1:0-39311 GCA_004027875.1 Aplodontia rufa
TCCTCCTCTTCCTCCTCTCTTCCTCCTCTTTCTCCTAATCGTCATTATTTCCTCCACCTTCTCTGCCTCCTCTTCTTCCTCCCTCTCTTCTTCTTTCTCTTCCTCCTCCGCAACCTTCCTCATCTTTCTCCTCTTCCTCCCTCTCTCTCTCCTCCTCTGCTCTCTGTCCCTGTTACTCAGTGTTTCCCATTTCATTTTGGCTCATGTCCATGCTTGGATGCCTGTGAGCGGGTAAAGGGAGGGAAGGCTCGAGAGCCTCTGTTTACAAAGCACTGCCTGTTGACTTCTCTTGGAAGGGCTGTACAATTCTTTGTGCTTTCAACAAATTTTCATTTCATGTAAAGATCAATTTTCCAAAACACTTTGGACGTGTTTTTTCTTCCATGTGTGACGTCTTGATTGTACCAGTGAATGTCCTTATCCTTGGTTATTATGTTCACGAAAGACTCAGTGCTCAATCTCTTTGGTACCGGAAGTTTCTCTGAAGTTCAGGCATTCTATATTTCCTTTGGAATCCGTAGTCCATGTTTAGCAGAAAAAAATAATTGAGTCTGGATGTCTGTAAGAAAAACTCTCTCCAGCTGTTGCATCAGGTTGCTTTACATTGTGTTTAAGGAATGAGGGGATTCTTTATTCAAAATCCTCCTGCATAAAACATTTCCTGGACATTTCACGTTGTGAAGGAAATGCAGATCAATCAATCATTCCATCAATATTCTAAACTGCTTTTGTCTGGCACCAGGATGTGTGTTCTGATATTGAAAACTTGCTGATCCTGGTGCTCACCAGCACTCAGTGCGTGTGTCCTTGTCTCCAGGTGCCCTCCTCAGCAAGGTGGAAGCCACCTGCTCCTCTGAAGGCTCTCAGTGGGTACCACCCTCTGAGCATCCCCTGCTCCCCTTTTGAAGCATGCTGAAACTCAAACTCTTTGTCAGTCGGCTTTTTTCACTGTAACCACAAAACCTGACACCAAGGACTTAAAGGAGCAAAGTCTGATTGGAACTGACGGTTTCAGAGGCTGCAGTCCCTGGTGGGCCAACTCCATGGCTCTGGGCCCCAGGTGAGTGGAAGAGAGCTAGAGGAGAGCTGCTCAGCCAATGGCAGCAGAGGGCAGGGCAACCTTCCACGGCATGCTGGTGACCACCTCCTGCCTCACGGCTGGTCCCCACCACCTTGAGGTACTAGAGCCGCTACTGGGAGCGCTCTGGTGGAATCACTGCCCCCAGCCCCACCCACCTCTGGGCTGTGCTGCGCTGGGACCAAGCTTTCAACACTTGAGCTTTGGGGGATTTTAATCCCCTGATTCACAGATTGGTGATGTTTGGAGGTGGGGCCTTTGGCAGGTAATTGGGGTTAGACAAGGTCCTGATTCTGGGCCCCTGTGATGGCGCTTGCAGCTTAACATGGAGAGGAGAGAAGTCTGAGCTGACTCACCCTTGTTGTGTGTCCTTGTGTGTTGAAATACACAGTACAAAGGCTTCTCCAGGGGCTCGTGCTGTGTTGCGGGATCCCCACCTCCAGAACCATGAGCTACAGCCACGGAACTGGGTTAAGACCACGGCTGGCTCCCTGTCCTGTCCACACAAGCCCTCGGCTCCGACAGGGCTGCTTGCCAGCTTCTCAGACCTTCACACTGCGATTGCAAGGAACAAATTAAAAGCAAAAGAGAAATTAAACATATATGTAAGTGTTTTCCACAGGGCAATGAGCCTTCAGATAGTCAAGAAGTTAAAGTATAAAACAATTAACTTCTTGTGGGTTTCTTTAGAATTGTAATCCAAGATCAGGGAACAATGTATAAAATGTGAAATTAGCAGATAGAAAATGTCAGCATTTTGCACAATTTTTCCAGGCTCTTTTGAAAGCCATGTCAGATAAAGTCAAACTGCATATTTTTCCAAGAAAAGGCTGCAGCCAGTCGCTCATGGGCACACAGGGGCTCTGCGCTGCATCCATCCAGATCGTTCCGCCTGGGCATGGCTGACTTTTGGGGAGGAAAACTCTGGTAGTGCCGCCCTGTT
Organism: Aplodontia rufa; assembly: GCA_004027875.1. Taxonomy (NCBI): domain Eukaryota; kingdom Metazoa; phylum Chordata; class Mammalia; order Rodentia; family Aplodontiidae; genus Aplodontia; species Aplodontia rufa. The sequence continues at coordinate 2,022 of PVKS010018865.1, forward strand.
CATTCTAATGTCAGAAATATTCATCTCATGTTTTTTCTTTGCCAGAGGTCCTTTCATCACGGAGCAGGTGTCTTAAAGTTTATGACACATATATATGTAAGCGTGACTTACATGCACATGTGTATCAATGGCCCAGCCCATCGACAGCTGGCTTATGGTGGGTTTTGTATTGGGTCAGTGTTTCTAAGCAGATGGACGCTTCTCCAACTGCACCACTGAGGCACTTAACCAAAGCCAGCCCCAAGCCACACCCTGAGCACCATGGCCAAACAGGCAGGGAGAGCTGGCAGCAAGGGTGAGAAAACCAGGGTGTGCCTGACATGTGCCCCGGTCACAGCACCAACACAAGCACAGGCCAGGCCTGAGGGGCCCAAGAGAGCTCCTCTCCCTTTCCTTTAACAAGAGCATGTTCCGTTCCAGTCGGAGATTTCCAAAAAGTCAAACTGGAGATTGGTTCAGGGAAGTGACCTGAAAACTAAGCCATGTGAAGACGCCACTCGTTAGCATCTGGAAGGCGTAGCAGAAACACCTGATTTCCAGGTCACCCTGAGGATCTAACTGACGGATCGCATCAATCTCACAAGGCTGGATTTGGAAAGCAATAACAATGACTTTTCAGTGTTTTGAAGAGAAACCAATGTGTAAAGCCATAGCCCCATGGAAAACATATGTTCTTCCCTCTCTGCACCCAACTCTATCTCAACGCACTGTGTGTGTGCAGCAATGCATCCGTGTGTGTGTTCCAGACATACAGCAGAAGCCTGCACCTTTATCACAGCATGGTGATGCTGGGCAGCGCATCAGCTGCGTTACCATTTACAGGAGTGCCAAGCCGAGAAAGGCCACCTGTGCTCCCCAGGTGAGAACTGGGAGGAGTGAACAGGATTCACACCTTGAAGGTGGGAAAGTGTTGTTGAGTCCAATCCCAATGGCTTTCTTCTCCACCTCAGGATTTCTCTGAGCTCAGGAGCCACTTCCCAGCCACGGGCACCATAGATCACCATGGCCCAACGAACCACAAAATCTGTTCCGGTGCTTGGCTATCATGGTTGATGGACTGTGAATGCAGAGAGGCAGAAAATAAGCTCTTCAGCCAGGCACTTAATCAAGCAAAAGCTTAACAGTTGAATAGGTCTATAACTTTCTCCTGGGCAATTGTGGAGAGGTTCTGCAAGATTGTTTCAGCCAGGAGTTGATGTGCTATCTCAGAAGATAATCTGGTCCACAACGCACCTTGAAATCATGCGAGGGATTCACCCGAGTGGATTACCTGATTTTTCTTTTCTTTTCTTCTTCTGTTTTCTTTAAAAAAGTATTTTTTAAAGAGAGAGGGACAGTGAGAGAGACAGAGACAGAGAGAAAAAGCTTTACTCAGTTTTTTCACATGGCCTTAGTTGCTCCAACACTTAGTTGTGTACACGGTGCTGGGGTTTGAACCCGGGTCCTTCTGCTTGCCAGGCAAGCACCAAAACCACCGAGCCACTGTTCCAGCCCTCTTTTCTTCTTTTTTCTGAACTATTTGAAAACAGTTTACCTATGCAGTCCCCATGTGTGTATACACACACACAAACACACCAAGATGGAAACATGTTTTTGTGTAACAGGTGTACAATTCTTCAATCAAGCCTCAAGATTCTACCTGCAAAATGATTAAGAAATTCTGTACTGCATTCTTGACACCTCCATCCACCCTGACATTCTCCAGAACCAAGGGTCAAGTTCATCCCTTCTGATTACAAACAGGACTCAGAAAGCCTGTGGGGAGCCAAAGATTGCTAAGAGAGCTTGTAATCAAGTCATTTTTTGGTCTCCTGTCTGCCCAGTGTCTTTGCCCACTGGGGTGTGGCTTGCTTATTGGGTTTGTCACTTGCCCTCATCCCCGGTGACCTCTGCTCCAAATACAGGGTGCCTGTGCAACCTCATGCCCCAGGTACCACCGCTCTGCCAAGGTGGCCCTGCTCAGAGCATTTTCCAGCCTTGGCCATGCTGTGGAGCTGGACTGGCCCCTGGACACGTGATCTAGTACCATGTCCAGATACTCAGCAGAAACTCTCCTCTCAGAGGCTATCCCGTCCTGAGAGGCTTCTCCAGTTCTGCCATGCGACAAACCACCACGTGGCCATCAGCTTGTGGGTGATTCTCTTCTGGAAAGGGCTGAGGGCATCTCCATCCCTCATCCCTAAAGACTCTGGGACCAGCTGTTTTCTGCTTTCTGGCTGGGACATTTCCACATGCTGGGGAACAGAGAGGGACTGTGTAGTGGCTCCCTGTGCTGCCTTTTCACAAACCTTGACAGAGTGAAGACGGGTCTGCTGTAAGGTGCTTCGTGTGGCTGACTGTAAGGCGGGACCTGCTGCAGCCAGCCACACGACACGTCATGCGCACACACAGCGCACACGCATGTTGTGCCGCAGTCCACAAGGCAGCCACGGAATGCTGAGGTGTGAAGCGCCCCAGACCTGTGGCGTGGTTCCTCACTGGAGCTATTTTCCATCATTTCTACTTTATTTTATTTTTTTAAAGAAAAAGAGGACAGAGAGAGAAAGAAAGAGAGAGAGATTTTATTTAGTTTTTCATGTGACTTTCATTCCTCAGGCACTTCCTTGTGTACATGGTGCTGGGGTTTGAACTCCCATCCTTGCGCTTGCCAGGCAAGCGCAGTAACCACTGCGTCACCACTCCAGCCCCAGCATTATTATTTTTGATTACTATTTTTCTTATTTGTATGTTCACTTTTTAAAAAGTTTGTGTACACTATGATATTGAATCCCCTTGTCTCGTCATATTTATTTTCTTCTCCCCATTGGAAGATTTCTTTCATTCCATTGAATGCTGAGCTCATTCCTACCTATGAGCACTCCATGGTTAAACACACACACGCACACATGCATGCACACACACGTGCACACTGGTTATAGTAGCCTCTCTGATTTTCCTGATCATGGGCTTGTAAGTTGAAAGTATTATAGGACTGTGCTTCTTGGAAGTGAAATGAGATTCCTTCTGTTGTTTACTATCTTAAATGCAAACTGAGAGTTAGTCCATATTGTCGTAGGTGTAATAAAATTGGTCCTTGATTCATTTCTGGTGGAATTTTAATTAGGAACAAAATTTCAGGGATGCTATTTCTGAAAACATAATATGAACTTTTTAAAAAAAAATAGAAATACCCATTAACCCAGAAATCATTTTCCTAAGATTTTGCTCTACGAAGATAATTAAAGATACACATAGTATATGAGAATAAATATAGCATTAATTTGATGTAATGTATGGTAATGAAACACTGTAGACAGCCTAAATTTTAATAATGATAACAATTTCAATTAAATTGATAGTCATAAAATGGAATGCTAAAGAATTATTAAAGTTATGGTATGTGAAATGTATTTAATGGTATGAAAATTATTCACCATGTACTACTGAATGAAAATATGTTATCATTTAAACAGCTATCACATTTTATGAAGCAGATGCACAGAAAAATAACTGGAAGGAAATCTGCCGAGCGATGAAGAGTTCTGCTGGCCAGTCCACGGGAACGGATTATTTTCCTCTTCATAGTATTTTGACAGTGCAACTAGGTTTAAAATACATGTGGATTCTCTAGATTGACAAGGGCTGGGGTGATACTGTGTGTCCATCTGTCCCACCCAGGAGTGCTCTGGCCCTCAGGGGGAGCTTAGCAACATGAGGGGCAGGGACCTGCTCTTGGCAGCTCGTGGATAAAGCCCAGGGATGCTGCTGGACATGCCAGACCTAGAACAGCTCCCTACAGGAAAGCATTCTCTATCTCAAACTGACCTTGGGGTGGAGACTGAGATCCCTGAAATCACACACAAGAGAGAGGGGACCTAAGTCTGGCTGTATCACTCAGCAACCCTACAACCTCAAGTGCACCACTGGGCTCTGCTGACTCAGTTAACACATCTGGCAAAGGGGGGCATGATGGCATCTGCTTCATAGGAGTGCCATGGGGCAGAATGGACCGAGGTCGTGAATGCCCAAATGGCCCTGAGTCAGTGCACCAGCTGGTTAGGAGGCCTCCTGTTGGGAACGCAGGCAGAACAGCAGATCCAATCAGAAAACACAGGGAGAGCAGAGTGGAGTAGGGCAACGCCCGGAGAAGTAGGTGGGGATACTCTCTCTTACTTTCTTCAGATTGCTCTTAAATAGTACTAAACTTGAACACAGCACCCTTGATTAGGGTGTGTTTGCACGCTTTTCTCTCCAGTCTGATTTATCTACTTTCCTCCTCAGAGAGTACCCAGTCAAGAACTTTGTATGCATTTTTCATCCATTATTATTATTACTATTATTATTATTTATTATTATTAATGTACAGGGTAGTGATCCCAGGGGTGCTGCGTTACATCACTAGTCTTTTTGTTTGCTTGTTTGGGGGCAAGGTCTTGCTAGGTTCCCCAGATTGGCCTCAAATTTTCAATCCTTCTGCCTCAGCCTCCAGAGTTGCTGGGATTACAGGTGTGAATCACCGTGCCTGAACTCTAATCCATTATATTAGCTTCAGCTCTAATATGCGTGTCCACAGGGTAGCTAGCTGTCATTCTATTTATCTGTGATCATTGTCCTATTAGCGTGCACTGCTCAACACCAACACCTCGTCCGCAGCTAGGTTCAACCACCCTTTTTGCCTCCTCCACAAATGGCAAGGAGTAGCATGGCTTAATTTCCCTCCCACTTGGTGTCTTCTATTTTTCGTGGCTCGGCCACTTCCTTTCCTTTTCTACACAGACCTAGGAGAGGCTTTCCAACACGGTTGGTTCTGCAGCGGACTCAGGGGCACAAGGCAGAGCCGCTCTTCTCCTTACCTTTCACCTAACCCAGGCGGCAGGAAGGAACGCTGCTGTTTTAGTAACCCATCTCCGTCTTCCCCACTGCACCCCATCTCCACGGGGGTGGTGCTTTCTGTCCAGACGAGCTGGATTTGCAGCACTGCTGAGCTCCCACCGCACTGCCCCGTGCGCTTGTGCTGTCCTGGCATGATGACCTGGTCCCGCATGTCCGTCAGTCCAGGGGTGCAGCTTGCAAATGTACCAAAATGGGATCACCGCCAGGAGTGCCTTGTATATCACTTCTCCCCTCTGCACCCCTCATTGCCCAGTTTGAAGTTGTTCTATTTCTGTTCAAATCTACCTCAAGGATTTCTTGGGGATAACAGACGATTTTGCAACGTGAATCAAAATGAAGAAGATTGTGTTGGAGCCTTTAAGGCAATTTCCATTCAGCGTGTTGTTTGATAGCACCAAACAGATGGGAAGAAAGTGTCCTCACCTCCTCCTTATGGCACGCTGCAAATAAAGCGTCAGGAAGTTGTCATAAGATGGCCCTGTAATGGAAAGCGATTCAAGCGACTGGGGTTGATTGAACGGTCGGCTACGCGATTCTTTCAGTTCCTCTTGGACCAGCAGACTGCGACAGAAGCTTCCTCTGATTGTTAATTACTCTTTTTTATTACAGTTCTGACATTTAAATGTTTCTTTCTGCTTTAGTCTTCCCTGTAAATCAGTGTTGTGGTTAAAAGTTTTCCTTTTGAATCTTCCAAGGGGAAAGTCACCTCCACCTCTCATTCAACATTCAGAGCAAAGCCAGAGTACCTCGACTGAGGGGACCTCTGTGTCCCCAGCCTCTGCCACCAAGTCCTGCAGCCCTGCCTGCTGACATCCACCCGAGCTGTCACCTGGCACATCTCCCACTCCTCAGCGAGTCATCACCGCTACTTCTGGGCTCAATTTCACGCCATATATGTGGAGCACCTGGGGAATGCAGAAAGGTAAACAAAGGAAAATAAAAATCAACTGCAATTACACCACTAAGAAAAAGACTGGGGCTGGAGCGGTGGCCCAGCGGTCACGGTGCTTGCCTGGCATGTGCAGGTACGGGAGTTCAAACCCCAGCACCAGGTATGCAATGACGTCTTGGAGCAACGAAGGCCACATGGAAACCTAAATAAAATTGATTCTTGCTTTCTCTCTTTCTCTCTTTTTCACTGTCCCTCTCTCTTAAAAATAAAGGGAAGAAAGAAAGGCTGATAATTATTTTTGGAGGCATAGCTGGCTGTGGTATTATTTTTGAAAATCTGTTTAACAAGATTTGACCGTGAGGCTTGGTCCTGTCCGCCTCTGAGGCTTTTCCTCTGTACACACTAGCAGAGATCAGTGTAGCTGATGAACAGCAACAGTCAGAGGATCAGCTGAGGCGCTCTCCCATCCCTTTAGCTCTGGCTGTGTGCGTCAATTACAATGCTTCATCCTAAGTAATGATGCTTTGATTATCCGTGCAAATACACGTGTGTCTTTATCTCTGGCTATTTTATCAGCAGATATTCCTAGAGGTACACATCTTTTGGTATCTGTTACTAAATATCAAAATGTTCTCTTTTTCCTTTCATTTTGGTAGAAATAATGATTTTCTCTTATCAGGTTAATGGGGTGCTACATTAGGATGAAGAATTTAACTGAACAACATACCTTTTAAATGGCTTAAGATGTGGTTGATTTTTCTTTGTGCCAGAAGTCACACTGAATCACAAAAATCACAATTTGAGTCTGGATACTTGGAACATGAACCTCTTTCCATTGAAGACCTCTGACCTGGGGATTGTTGATGGGACTGGCCCAAAGCCCTCCTGAGCTGAAGCTCCAGCTGAGGAATGAGTGAGTGGCTGGTGGGGATGGTGGAGTGGAATCTTATTGAGAATGCTTCACACAAATCCGTGAAGAAGCTTGGTGAGGCAGCTGCCGTGCTCATTCCTAAAGTTAGGAAGAATGAGGTCTCAATTGCATCCCCCAAATGTTAGCAGATTTCCTAGCCAGATACCTGTGCATGTAACCTTTGTTGGAAATAGGATCTTTACAGATGACCTTGAGAGGAGGCCTTTGGGATGGGCACCAATATGATTGGTGTCCTCACGAGAGGAAGTAGACACAGAGGCTCATAAGAAGCCAACAAGCTAGCAGCGCTGTTTAAGGGAGCCCCAAGAACCAAGGCAAGGCCCAATGAAGTCAGAAGAAGCAGAACCAGGAAATGCCAACACTCTGCCCCTCCCCATGTGGGGTGTGCTGATTAAGCGTGCTGGGCCAAATCCAGGGGCTGATGCCACCCTGGACAAGTGTGCTATGCCACTGGCCCCAGGTGTGGTCTCCTAGGCTGGGCTGGCATGGTCTCATGCCCGTGTGCGGGGTGCATGCTACCCGCTGGCGTTCTTCAGCTGGAGGGGAGCCTGTCAGCCACTGGAGACACCAGCTCCGGCTCGATTCCGCTCTTTTCCCTGAAGCACACACACCTGTCAGTGGAGCCCAGGTTTCCCATTTGTTTGCTTCCATTTAAAGAGGTAAAATGTCTACCTCTTTCCTTACTAAAAGTAATAGTGATAGACTCAATATTCGATGGTATCTGGGCAGACCATCTGAAAATTATTTGCAAAGTAATTGCAAACTATGTGTGAAAATTTATCAAACTCTTCAAGGAGCACAGTGGCATCTGAAGAATGCATATGGAATTTAAATCATTTGTCCAGCGTATTATGACGTGACTATGCCGTGAGTATTTATATCTTATTGTCCATGTCACAGAGTAAGCCTGTGAACTCACCCTGAAAATGGTGACAGAGATTAATACACATTGTGCTTCTAGTAGTGCTTTACCAAAATGCCTACTTTATTGACTTAATTAACATTATTCTTTATGCACTGGTTAAAATACTGAACAGAGGTTTAAAAGGATGATTCAAGCAACAAAGAGAATTTAAAAAGCAAAAGGCTCAATTGTTTCACCTTACAGGACTCACACTTATCCTTTTGAAATGTCTATGAAATATTTAATCTTCAGGGTTCCCATGGCTAAAAAAAAAATTTTATGGGAATAAAAATAAATTTGAAAACCTGTCTGTGTTTAAAGTGCATAGAAATTGATCACCATAGAACCCACTGCGGCCTGTTATAAAACATCACGTTAAGTCACCTGGGTTCGAAAGGGTAGCCGTACATTTGGACCCTGGATTGAAAAGAGGTGGAATTACTAAAATTCTAGAGCAGAAGGAAGCTGAGGCAGCTCCTCCCCCACAGGGCAGAGCTCTTGCGCTTCCTACCCCCAGCAGAGGTTGTCAGAGCTGTGCTGCTGCTCTGCTCCCTGGGGCAGATCAAATGTGCATCCAGACCTCTGGGGACCTGCTGGGCGGAGGAGATGAAACTCAGCCGTGGGTGCAGTGGTCACTGAGGGGTTACAATAACCCTGCTGAACGAGTCACTTCTCAGATAATCAAACAAGCCATTAGGTTGAGGAAAGGATGTCGGTGTGATGTAGAGAGTCCCTGGGGAATCGATGGCTCTGTAGATTATGAAAGGTAGAAGGAAATCTTCCAGGTGCCAGCATTTTGCTCTGAGTGTCAATTGGTTGAGTGAAACCAGTTAAGAGGTCACTTTTCTAGGTTGGAGCTGGGTCACTGGGCAGATAATACCATTTCTGCTGATCAGAGCTCACGAAACCTATAGCTGAGAGCTCTCAAGTAGTGGCATGCACCCATGAGGTCTTGGTGTCAGGACCATTTCTCTCCTCTCAAACTAGTGGGTGAGAATTGCAACACTCATAGTAAAGTGGAAACAAGAGAGGGAACCCAGTGACCTCAAAATAAAGCGGCCCATATTTTCCAGCTTTGCTATTTTTAGTGTATGTTTGAAAACATCTGGGAAAGAGCTAGGAGGAAGAAGCAGATAAGGGTGTTCTTATCTACTTAGAAACCAAGTCACAATATTAGCTGCAGACCTCGTGGGTCCTGCAGTCAATATTATCTAGGACAATCTGGGAGAGGAACACTTGCTGGGTCTTTACACAGTCCCCACAGCAAAGTGCCCTGGAGGGCAGTGTGGGGTGGGGAGGAGCCTGGCCTTGTCACCTCCAGCCTTCCACCTGAATATTCATCCTCTGCACTTACAGACACCCTTCCCCCACTTATTCCCGGGAGACATGGTCCTGATGTTTACTTCTTCCTTCCAATGGGGCTAATTTGAGGATCCCACATAGCATACGCTGAGGGTTGGCTTCTGTGCAGTCCTCTTGGACCGTGATCCCTCCTGACTGGTTACTCAAGGCTGCAGAGAACTCAGAGCTTTCTTCAGTTCCTTAAGCGCTGAGCCTCCAGGTTCCCAGGTGGGTCCCCTGGGAGGGACATGTTCTGCACCTGGCCTTGCACCCCGCCCTCCCCTTGTCCCACTGTGTGCTGTGCAGCCCTGCACTCTGCACCCCTCCAGCCCTGCAGCCATTCGTGCAGGGATGGGACCTTGAGCCCTCGTGGCTGTCCTTCAAGGCTGGAGGCCCACCGCACGGCGGGCCCTGCGGAAGGTCCTCATGGAGGAAGTGGCCCGATCACTTTAAATAGAGACTCGGAAACCGCCCTCTCCGCCCTAGTGTATGCCGGGCGCTAGTGGGGCCCATGGCCCTGTGTCCTATGTGCTTTCCGCCGCGCCTGGTTGCGCTGGGCTGCGAGTTGGCGGCTGGCGGCTGGGGAGGGGTCGCTGCAGGACCCCGCAGGTGCGGCCGAGCGGCTGCTGCAGGCGGTGCGCCCCGCCCGCCCCGCTGGGCTCCTACAGCCGCGTGGAGGGCTGCAGCCCACGCCGCAGAAGGCACGCTGCTCCGACCCCTTTCCTATGGGGCTGGGTGCCTAGAAGCCGGCTCCCTGGAAGGCCCCGCGGGTCTGACCTTGGACTCGGCGCCCGGCTCGGTGGAACTCGCGCGCCCCCTACGGGCCGCGCGCCGCTCGCGCACCCAGGCGCTAAGGTCTTTTTTTAATGACTCACCAGGGCCTCCGTGATTTATTCCTCGTGATGTGTTAGTGAGTTTTGGAGAGTTTTATTTGCGGAAGCCCCACAGTCCCTGATAGACCACGGGGAAGATTTCTGTCGTGTGCTCAGGCAGCTCCGCGCCCCGGGAAGGGCAGCCGGTCTCCGAAAGGGCAGGAGCTCTGCCAGCTGCCCCAAAGGCCGCCTCCCTTTCAGCATCAGGACGCATGTCACTTGCTCCAGAGCAAGAATGCTGCAGAAGGCGCTGGCAGCTGCGCAGAGCACACTCCAGGACTCTTCAGCACTGATGTCCCAGTGTCAGGAGGCTGTGAACCAGCCTCTCCCTGCAGGGCCAGGAGGCCCAGCCCAGAGGGCTGCTCCAAAATAGGCACCTGCTTGCGAACACACAGGCACACAAACACGTGCACGTGCACATATGCGCACGCACATACACACTAGCACGTACACACATGCACAAGTTTATGCACACACATGCACATAGACACGCACACACACACACATGTGTGCACACATGCAGCTAAGCAACCATGCCCAGAGCTTCCTTGTCCACCTGATTCAAAGCCTCTGCTGAGCAGGAGGAGGGCTCCAGAGGACACCTTCCCTGCAGTCCCCCAGCAGAGGCCAGTTCAAGCCAGGCTGGAACAAAGAGGGCACCGGAGGTCATACTGAAATGTGGCAGGAAACTGATTCCCCTGTTTGCTGTGTCACCTTTTGGACACCTAAGAAAGCTGCTCTATGTGCTTTCTCTACACTTGAAAAACTGGCCCCGGGGCTGCCTGCTAGTGGGGACATCATCTCCAAACCATGCAGGCAGCAGGGACAGTGAAGCCCACTCCACGGCCCACACCACGCTGGTCTGCACTCCAAAGCCCCAGGACAAAATGTGCTTTCCTGGGAGCCCAGGTGGGAATGAGGACATCAGCTCTGCTGTGTTCACCCACTGGCCTCTTCTAGCATGGCCAGGGGCTTGGAGCAGGTGATTTCCCTTCCCACAGGGTGACAGGGACACATACAGAGAGCATGCCTTTGGCTTCTCACAGGGCCAGGAGGTCCTGTCCCTGTGCTGGGCAGATGTCCCAACCAGCTCACTCTCTAAGGGAGCTTCACTGCAATCTCCAGGTGTAGGGGCAGCTTTCGGGGCAGGAGCACAGTGTGCTGTTGAGTACAGGTGCATTTTGACGGCAGTGTGTCCTTGCAACTGCTCCTGGTGGTGACAGGAAGTCTGTGTGTTGAAAACTGCCAGACCTGGGTGGGGCCAGGTGGAAAAGACTTTCTTACCTAACTGCAAGCAACCGCACATTATTGTTCCTGTCTTTCTGGGTGTGAAAGTAAAACCAGGATAGACCTGCTGTAGAAAATGGATCTGGGGGTGACACGTGTCCTTCCTGTTTGTCAGAGGCTACCAACCGAGGTGCTGTGCTTATACTGTTTGGAGGTAGCTTTTGATGAAGCTTCCAGAAGCCTCCTTAGGACATGGCAGCTCTCCAATCTACAGAAAACCCAGGAGGAGCAACAGGGACCCTTGAGCAATGTATTTTAAGTGTTTTTTTTTACATAATCATAATCACCATCTAAATGTTTTTAGATCTACAATGAGAAAAGAGAGGTAGTACACGTTTTCCCCACTTTACTTGAGTACACACAGTTTTTCACCCAACGTTTGAGTTTTCTTCATGAGTTTTTATTTTTCACAACAAAAATCAGGAAAATGTCCACATGCAGAAATACTAACCAAATTGTATGAGAACATATGAAATTAAAGGTCCTCACAGAAAGATTGAACAGAGCACGAGGTGTAAAAACTGCACTTTCCCCGAACAAATTCTGCCTCTAAAGAATGCACACATTCAAAATGCAGTGAGCAGCTAAATCAAGTGTTTTATGACGCTGCAGGAGGGTTTTTCTGAATGCTTCTCAGAGGCAGGGAACCCTATTTTGCAGAGCTATAAAAGTTGCTTTCTTTTTTACCCTCAGAGAAGTTCTAAAAAACTCCCTTTAGATTCCTGAACCTGCTGAGAGTCTGCAAAACCCAAACAAACATTAAATTGCCCTCTCCATACATCCATTTCTAAGAGTTTATGATAAAACCTCCTCAAGAGACAGATAATGCCTATGCCATGATTTATGTAGGTAAATAAATAACTTAGAATAAGAAGCACCGGCACATGGGAAGTGGACCTGAAGGAGTCCTGACCTCAGCAGCTGGTGCAGAAACACACCTGCCATGCTTTGCCCATTGAATAAGCTCTGCAGCCTTTTAGGATAGAAAGCACCCCATCCGAGCCCTCGTTATTCAAACACCAAAGGCAGGAACAAATGGCATCTCAGGAAACGGGGAGACAGAATTAAGATGTGATGCCCCAAGAAGAAAGGCGAGGGTAGGATTCAAGGGAAGAGAGTCTGCATTTGTTTTCCAGGAATTTTAAAAGTATCTCAAAATACTTGATCTAGTTCATAAGACTAGCTGCTGTCCTCTTTGCAGAATGAAAAGTTGGGAACGTATCGACGTCCTCATCTTGTAGCTAGAACACCGAAGCAGAAACGGGACACTTCTGTCCTTGCCTTGCTACCATTGGGAGATGAAAGGCAGCTGTGGAGAAGTAGAGGGTCAGAAGTGGGTCTCTCCGTAGAGGTCTCATGTGCCGCACCCTAGTGTGAGTTTAAAAAAGCCGGATTGCCTAATTTGAAATGAATAAGAGCTTAGACCATCATGGCTTCCAAGAAGCCCTCCGAATGCTATCAGCACATGAAAGCATGGGAGCTCATTAGGCATCGGGAAAACGCAAATTAAAATGAAAGATGACTCTACATACCACCACATAAATAAACAAGTGTTTGTGAGCACGTGGGATAGCTGGCTCGTTACCTACGCTAGCTACTGATGGGAGATGAAAGCTGGCACAGCCACTTTGGAAAGTAATATGATGGTGTACTAATGTTGAATGTGTGCCACAAAATCCCAAAATGCCTGCATAGGTGGACCCTTCTGAAACATACTCACACGCTCCTGCTGCATCTGAAAATCAGTGCAGGACGTTCCCAGCAGCAGCAGCATTCGAACTCAGCTGAAACTAGGAGCACCTGAAATGCCTGTTAACGGTAGAGTGCACGAATACGATGTGGTACAGTTGTTCTGTGGAACACTACACAGCGCTGAAAAGAACATCACCTACTGTGTGAATAACATGGGAGGGATTTCTCACATCCAGGGAAAGAATCCGGACATGAAAATATTTAACTCTGGCAACAACACCTACTCTGTGTGACCAGAAGCCAGAGAATGACTGCAGGGAGAGGGAGAGGGTTCTGGCCTGCCAAAGTGGCTTGCAGAACACAGGTCACCACAGTTACATGTGGGCCCGTGGACTGGGCCAACTGTGTGGAGAGCTGGCACTGGAGAGCTGACACATCCTTCTGTGTATGAAGGATGCATTGATTGGGTCCTGAAGCAGTCTATCTGCCCCAGAGGACAAGACCCCAACAGCTATGACTTTTCCAGATGACTGCTGATGTGGCTCTCAGCTTCAGTTCTCCACTGCACAAGAGACTTCAGAAAGCTCATCAGAACTTAGGGAGAACTGTCCAGAGCTCTAAAGACGGGAATGTGATCATTCTTTTGCATCCCACCTGGGAGAGAGGAGGTATATAACATTGGAATTTTTCACACAGAGTGAGAGAAGAGTGGCCAAAAGGCATAACCTGGGACCTACAGCATTCTTGGGATTGAATTCTCTATAAATATAAGGATTCTAAATTCCATTCTTTGCCTTCCAACTGGAGAATGTAGTGAAAATCTCACTCTACTCTGTGGTGGGAGCACTGTTGCTAATTGTTTCTGAGGCTGTGACAAGCTGTCCACCTGTATGCACACAGAGCCAGGATCATGGCATACACACAGAGCCAGGGTGATGGTGTGCAGATAGTGCCAACAGTGATGGTGTGCATACAGAGCCAGGGTCATGGTGTGCATAGAGCCAGGGTCATGGTGTGCATACAGAGCCAGGGTCATGGCATACACACAGAGCCAGGGTGATGGTATGCAGATAGTGCCAACAGTGATGGTGTGCATACAGAGCCAGGGTCATGGTGTGCATACAGAGCCAGGGTCATGGCCTGCACACAGAGCCAGGGTTATGGTATGCATAGAGCCAGGGTCATGGTGTGCATACAGAGCCAGGATCATGGCATACACACAGAGCCAGGATGATGGTGTGCAGATAGTGCCAACAGTGATGGTGTGCATACAGTGCCAGGGTCATGGTGTGCATGTAGAGCCATGGTTGTGGCATGCATACAGTGCCAGGGTCATGGTGTGCATGTAGAGCCATGGTTGTGGCATGCATACAGCACCAGGGTCATAGCATGCATACAGAGTCAAGATAGTGTCATGCATACAGAGCTGAGGTCATGAAAAGCATACAGATCTAGGGCCATGGTGTGCATACACAGCCAGGATCGTGGTGTGCATACAGAGCCAGGGTCATGGTGTGCATGCAGAGGCAGGGTTGCGGTGCACATACAGCATCAGGATTGTGGCATGCATACAGAGACAGGGTCATGGCTTGCATACGGAGCTGGGGTCATGACACACATACAGATCCAGGGTTGTGGTGTGCATATAGCACCAGGGTCGTGGCTTGCATACAGAGCCAGGGTCATGGCGTGCATGCAGAGGCAGGGTCATGGTGTGCATACAGAACCAGGATTGTGGCATGCATACAGAACCAGGGTCATGGTGTGCATACAGCACCATGGTCATGACATCCCTACAGAGCCAGGATTATGGCGTGCAGATAGCCAGCATCACGGCATGTTGGGCCATGTTCAGGCTTAGCATTCAGGGCACACAGGGTCCTGAACAGCAGCAGGAAGAACAAACACGCAGACTTTTGTCACTCTGATGCTAAATTAACTGAGCGTCTTTTTACAAGGTACCTAGGAAGGAGGACAGTGGAGTCCTGTTGACCAATAACTGAGCAACACCCACTGCTGCTCAGCTGCTGTGCCCTTGACCCTCAGGAGAAGACTGAGCTGCATCGCTGTCCCAGCATTGGCCGCCCTGGTGGCTCAGATGCAGGGTGCAAGTTGAGTCAACAGCTGTCGAGAGGGGAAGCAGGAGCTCAGTCAGGCTGTGGGCCTCTGGATGAAGGCTCTGCTTGTTCTCCTTCATTTGCAGTTGGGTTTATTTTGCCTACAATGTAGATTAGCATGATTCAAACACCACTGAAAGTCTCCTTTCCCCCTGGCTAACCTGGAGCAAAGGGGTTTTCTTTAAATGATGTTTTGCCCGTGAGGCCCTGGGCCAAGGGGAATGAGGGTCTTGCCTGCACTCCCGTGGCACAGCCTGGCTGCGCTCTCATAGAGGCAGATGGTTGGTTGTGACCTTCAAGGGCGCCCAGGTTGAACTTGGCAGGCAGTCACTGCAGGGGGCTCACATGCTCCCATTCTTTTCCAAATGAGCCTAACCCTTAGGAACACAGAGCTGGCACATTCGGGCAAGCTCTAAGGAAACACTAATAGATATTTAATATTTAAATTGTGTGTAATAGAGCTTTTCAGATTGATCATCTTTAGAGTCAGTCAAATAATGATTTTGATTGCTTTTATTGAATCGACATGTTTTTGGCAGGATTCGATGAACTATTTAACTAACATGTCTTGAAATTCTATTCTGTGCCAGACACTTTGCTGGAGATTTCCAAATCTTTTCTCTCATTACGTTTTATTGAATTGATTGAGAGAGAAAAGAGGTGACATTTTTCTCTCTGACTCTCTATATGTTAGCATTATATTAAGGCAAAAATAGGAAAAAAATAAATTTGGGTCCAAGGTGAGATGATTTTCTCTCCTGTTTGGGAGATCTGGAGGCTGAGTTGATGACTGTCCTCTCTGGTGCAAGTGACCTGCACTCAGTCAGAGGCACCTCATGGTGCACAGTGGCTGCCGAATGCCCACCTTCAAAGTCCTTCCAGTCTGTTGGTCAGAATTTAGTCTCACAGCCCCATGAGGGATGCTGGGAGATGTGGTCTGTGTGATGGGGAACCCTGAGACAGGCTGTGAACCAGAAGAATAAGATAACCAGGGGAAATGGGAAAAAGGGACGTGGCCATGTGGTCAGAAGTCCGCATCACGATGCGGATAGTGAGTTTTCAATCCCCATGAACACTGACATTGGCGGGTGAGGCTGTGTTCCACAGGTTCTCATGCCAGCTTCGTTGATGGGGCCAACACTGCTTCAGAACGTAATTCAGAGGAAGTGCCTGCTGCACTGATCAGAGAGGGTGGGGTTGTGCCCAGCAGCCTCTGTTCTGCTCTGAGGGCTTCTGTGAGTACAAAACACACCAAGTGGACTATGCACCTGGCCTCCAACTCAGGTGGGAGCAAGAGGGTCTAGAGGAGCCCCACTTCCTCCTACAGGGAAGGGAAAGATGGGGAGGGAGGGAGGAAGGCAGGGAGGGGGAGAGAGGAAAAGAGGGAGGGAGGAAGGAAGCAGAGAGGGAAGTAGGAAGGGAGGGGGGAGGGAGGAAAAGAAGGAGGAGGAGGGAAGGATGGAGAAAGGACAGGGAGGGAAGAAGGAAGGAAGGCGGAGGAAGGGAGCAAGGGAGGGGACATCCCAGCAGTTTGCAAAGCTCTCTGCTGCGTGACGGGGAGAGAGCCTGTGCTATTTGCAGTCCACTCCTGGAGTGCTCACGGGAGTCAGTTCCGCTCCTTGAGAGATTCCGCTCTTCTCTTGGTAGATTTTTGCGTGATCTGACCTCATGCTGGAGTCCTAGCCAGGAGGTCCATCAGGGCGGAGGCAGCTTCAGGTGGCCTCTTGAGCCTCGCAGAGCCCAGCTCCTGCTGATCCTCCAGGACCTGGACACCCCGAGGCTAAGCATAGCCTCAGCCCAGGTTTTCCGTGCGCAGGGCCACTCTTTGTGGCGGTTAGTCTTGTCTCTACCCACCTCCACTCTTTCACCCTGATTGCTCCACTCCGTTTGTAAATGCGTAGGAGGAGCAGGAAGAGCGGGAAGGTTCACCAAACCCAGCAGTGCCCGGGTGCTCTCTCTGCAGCACAGGGTGCTGCTTCTCCGTGGGCCCAGTGTCAAAATCTGTGACACCAAGTTCCACAAAAGCAAAATAGAACATTTGAAAAAACATGTAAGGTTGGGATTGCTGGAGCTTTAATAGCTTTCCATTTAAATTTTTGGCTATCATGCACTTTAGCTAAGAGAAAAAAATAATGAGTTTTACAACCTTCAAGTTGCTTTATGACACATTGCCTCACGCAGCTAGCTCCATAAAGGCTGCACAGCGCCGTAAAACCCATTAGGTCACCAGTATTGCTGGGTTCATATTAAGAAATTAGAAATAATGGCTCAGATTAGAGTTACCAGAATTATTAAAAATCCTTTAAATTGAATCAGTCATTCCCAAGGATACACTAATGAATTTGTAGACTTAAAAAAGAAAAAAAAAGTTTCATTTATACATTCACCTGAGGTGAAAGACGCCGTGCTAACATTTCGGGTTTTATGTGCACTTTCCATGGGCTCCAGTGGTCTCCCCACTTGGCCTCCTGCTCCACACAGCCTACCTTAATTTCCATTTTGTAGGCCCCAGTGTGAGAATGATTTTTAAAGATCAGACTTTTCGTCTAAACACAGTAATAATGAACTATCCTCCCTCCGATACTATTTTAAGTTTGAAAGATTTAAGGCACACTGAGCAGTTTAGGTCCAACGTGCACTTCAAGTCCTTTTTTCTCCTCAGGCCTTCCGCTGAGCCTCCACTGTGTCCCCTTCCGGTCTTGACCTTTGTCTCCAGGGTTCTGGATGATGAACCCATGCACCCCAAGCCCACCGTGCATTCTCGTATCTGTGCCCAGTTCCTCCAACGAGAGAGCAGGTGTCTGGGGGTCTGGATATGCAGTGTGCCGTACGATTAGTCCTGAATGGAGACGATGTAAGAACAGCAGCAAGAGCATCAAAGACCAGGAGCGGTGCCCCTGGGTGCTGAATGTGCCTGTAGCCATTTGTCAGCTCCTCTCTGAAAGCCAGAGTCACAACAGGCAAACGGATGAATCTGACCCAGATTGTGATTTATTTGTCCTGCTTCACCAACGAAGAGGGTGCTTCGGGTGCACAAAGTGAACTTCCCTGCTGTTTAGGGCAGGATGGAGGAATAAAGTGAATGTTATCCTGTGTACTAGTCTCATAGCTCTTGGGAAGATACTAACTCTTTATTCCTATGTAATTTTTATCCATCCTTTCTCCATCCATCTACAATCTATCCATCCATCCATATATCACCCATCTTCCATCCATCTGACATCTATCCATGCATCCATCTATCCACCCATTTTTCCATTATCCATCCATCCACCCTCCACCCACCTTCCATCCATTCATCCATCCTACATCTATCCATGCATCTATCTATCCAGCCATCTTCCATCATCCACCCATTCATCCATCCATCTACAATCTATCCATCCATTCTCCCTCCCTTCAGCCATCCATCTGCAAGCTATTGATTTATTCAATCATCCATCCATCCACATACCCACCCACCCACTCATCTAACAACTACCTGACATCCACAATCCATCCCAGGATAGGGGAAAAGCAAAATCTCTAAGAATCAGTTTCTCAAGCTGCATACAGATGGGTTTTACTTGGAAATTACTCTGCTATTGAAGTCCAAATGTGCTCAGGCCAAGAAGTAATTTTAGAGTGGGTTAGAATGATTTATGCCCCCAGGTTAGAAAGAGGAGCAAATGCAAGTCCTCTTCAAAGATTCCAGCCTCACGAGCCCAGAGTGATCACATGATTCCATTGAAAGAAACTGCACACTGGCTACAGAGAAGATGAAATGCAAAAGTCACTAATCACCTCCAAGTCTATGCTTGTCGGTACTTAGTCATATGTGTGTGTGCATGCAAAGATGTTTGTCTCCTATTTGCTGCAACTGGATATACGCAGCTCCCCTGGACTGGCCTTGCTTATAAGCAGAGCTACACAATATAAAAAAAAAATGGAGCTGATTTTGAGGAAATCTTTTCTGTGGCAGCACTAACCATACATCTCACAGGAAGTGTGTTATAGCTCTTTTCTCTTTTCGACCAGCAATCGTGCATGTGAGTAGCTTGTAGAGATGACCCTTCAGTATGCCTATATATCTACAGCTAGTAGACACATTCAGAGTGTCATCTTATAGTGACTAAGGTCCTTTCATTCCATGCTTGCCAAACAAGAGGGTTTTGAAGAACAACATGAATCATGAGGTTAAGTGTTTACTTCTCTTACCTATGAGAATGGACCCCTTCAGAGAGATGCGTGCTTTGAGTTTTTCGTTCCATTCTCATTTCTTCCATAGCATTGTTAAAGGGTCTCCCTCTGGCAAGGCTGCTGGGTAGGCTGTAAGAGTCAGGGACAATCACTTTCAAGGTTGGAGTTAGCTATGGGAGTTACAATAAGTAAGTCTTTGAATTAAACACACCATCCAGCACCTCAGAAAGTTCCTAGAGGCTGGTAGGAATCAGTTACCTTGGCAGGAATTCACACCCCTCAGCTATGAGCTCTGGGTCTTGTGACCAGGGAGTCAGACGTGATCCCCCAGCATTTGGGTGCTCCTTCTGTGTCTCCGGTTGTGCATGCATTCTGTGGATATTCGTGAAACTGTTCGTGTGAGGCAGACTATTCTAGATGCTCAGGGAACAGTAGGGGCAACATCCTGGAGTTGTTATGTTTGGAGATTTTGTGCTTCTGTGGCCTCATGCTGGCTGCAGCTCCTGGGTCGTGAGAATGATTGCTAAAACTCTTGTGATAGCAATGAGCTGTTAGGACTCTGGGCCATGGAGCTGATTCCCTGGGAATACTCTTGAAAGTGGCATACCTGAGGAGTTAACAAAGAAACACTTGGAAAGAAAGAGTCATCATATCAGTGAATGGAGATGCTCTCTAGACTACTACACGGTGCCACGCCATGGTGTGTTCAGGAGATCTCTTATGGAATTCACCGGTAAAACCCTGTGAGCTTCACTGGATCATCTTTATCCAACCGCTCCTTCCATTTGGTCCCCTCAAGCCTGTGTTTCATGTCCACTGTGCTAAGTGCATGCAGAGGAGTCTGTCCGAAGCCCAGGGTGCAGCAACGAGGCTCCTCTGCAGTGAAACCAGGTGTCTGGCACCAGTGTTGAGACTGGCAGTCGGGGTAGGGGAAGAGGTGAGCTGATGGAGAGGGAGAGCCAAGATTAGGGTGTGAGTTACAGAGCAGGGGCCATCCTGCAAGTGTCTGCCTGCAGCTAATGCTTCTAGAAGGGCCTGGAGGGACAGATCTCTGGGATGGTCGGGTCATCACAGAAAGTATACAAAATGCAATCTGTCATTCCCAGGTTCCCGGGACTGCTGGCTGATTTCTGAAAGCATCAGAGACTACTCCTGCTCAGCCACCCAGGATTGGAGATGCGTGTCCATGGCTGTGCTGAGACAGGTCACAGGGACTTAGAAGCCACTCCAGGCCAGGAAGAATTCATTCCTCCATTGGTTCACCATTCCCAATGGCGCTCACATGTTTCCTGCCCACTTCAGATGACAGAGAGACCCTGGCTGTGCCTTGAGCTGGCTCCACCTCCGTGACATGCGTGGACACATTCATGCTAGGTCTGCATTGGGATCCGAACACCTTGGGGAAACTGAGGATTCTTCGTTTCTCTTCCACTTTGAGATTTTCCCCAGACCCCAGGGACCATGTTCAGCTTGCCTTATGTTTATTTTTATGGCCCTGCCTAACTTGCATTCTTGAGGACTTAAATTAATGTGTTTTTTTTTCAAATAAAACAAATTGAAGTTAAAACCAACCACATGTTTCAGCTCAGCCAGGCTGGGTTGTGATTTTGAAAAATAAAAATAAGTGAATAAGTGCTTTTCAAAGTGATATTTTAACCTCCTGCCAATACCATGGTTGTAAAATATGATTTTTTTATTATCATTCAAATGTGAGTTTGGGGACATGATTGAGGTTTTCCTATAATCAGTAAAAATGAGGAAACAACTTAAAAATGTTTGGGCAACCTCCAAATAGAGGAAAAAAGTTTTTAAAGGTGAGTGAGTTAATGTAGCACATGTTATAATAAAAATGCAACAGAAAGTAGCCCTTCTGGTCCCATATGCTGGCACACAGCTCAGCCGTTCTTCGGGGAGATTTTACTGCCTCCTTCTAATAGAGAGCCCTGGTTATGGCACAAGCACGAGCTGTGTCTCAGCAATTATCTAGTGCCACAGTCACAAGTGGGCGTGACGGAGCCTGAGCCCCATCGTGGGCTTTTTCCACCCCTTAAAAATTCTTTCAATTTACAATGTGTGACATTGAAAAAAAATCTTGTCACTAAATGTAAAAAATAAGGTTGCAAAGAGTACAAACTGTTGCATTGAAAGCAGTCTTGTTTCGCAGAGGTGATAGTGTCGTTGCCACCGTAACAGCATTTATTTAAACTCCACAGTTTAGCCACGTTCTCATTCTCAAAGCAACCAGGCAGAATGTAAGATATGCGTAAAGACATCGTTTGTCGCCCTTTGCTCTTTTAACTGGATCTGAAATTTGGTTCATTTCATCAAAAGTCATTAAGTCACTATCACGCTAAAATAATATCTTCTCAATTTCCAACTGGGCCATAGACTCAAAGTTCATGGTCAAAAACAGATTTTGTTGCCCATGAATGAAACATTCTCACAAAGGGGAAAAGTGTTTGGAAATAGATTTGCATGAGATTCTCAGGCACTAGTCATGAGTGGACATGGCTTGCCAAGAGGTCCCCTCTGTGCAGGCCACAGACATTTTCCCTGCTGAAGAGCTGGGCAGGCGTAGACCTGGGGCAAGCCTGTGTGGAAGTAGCCTCCAGGTGAGTCAGCTCTGTGTGCAGCGCATTAATGCTCCAGGGCTTTGGGTCCCGCTGGGGGAGGAATTCGATCAAATCGGTGTTAGGCAGCATTAAATCCAACCAATGCGCATGCTGTGATGGCCAGGTAGAAATTAGCACCAATTTCAAATTCCAGATAAGCAGGGAAGCTTCTCAGTCTGTGTCACCTGCAGTGACACAAGTGAATGCCAAGCCACCAGTAGTCAGAGGAAAGGGGGGACTGGAGTGAAGCAGGATAGACCGTGCCCCTCTGGGTGGAGTGCTAGAAATCTCCCAAGGGCCTGTCTGTCCAGCAGAAGCTCAGAACTGAGTGCTGCCTCCACGTGATGCTGGCACATGTGCAGAAGAGAGGAAATTCCCCAGACATGAGTGCAAAAGGATCTGGCCAGCGGCCCCCAGTCTGGGCTGTCCAGCTGCCTCGAGACTCTGGGGTGAGTGTAGACGGACGTTGGCTAAGGACACCCAGACTCAGGCCTTGGCAACGTCATGGTGCTATGCAAAGATAACCCTGCAGTGGAGACCATTATTGTGGCTATAAGCCCTTGGCTCTTTCCTGGGCTACTGGGGTGTGCCTTGATCCCTTCTCAGGGCTCCAGGGAGCACCAAGGAGCTGCAGCTGCCATGGGCGCCTCGGCGCTCCGCAGTGTATCTGTTGCTAGCTGTGTAGGGTGCCTTATGGGTATCGAATGCATTTCCACTTAGATATCTACAACCTTTGTATTCTGGACCTGGGGCCTGAACCCAGAGGCACTTCACCACTGAGCCCCATCCTTTTTTGAGACATGGTCCTGCTGAGTTGCTTTGGGCTCACTAAACTGCTGAGGCTGGCCTCAAATTTGCAATCCATCTGCCTCATCTTCCCAAATTGCTGGGATTACATGAGAGTGCTTTCAATGTGTTTATGAGGATGTGGCCCCTTTGTAAATTGAGGACATTGGTATTTATGGGACCAGAGTAGTCAGGCCCACGGTTGAAGTCAGATGTGAAGAAATGGGTGGGGAAGGCCAGGGATGGCCTCTCAAGGTCAAAAGCCGGCTGTTGATTTGCCAGGAACAGACAAAGGTCAATGATTTGTTGCCTAAAAGTCTTCACCTGCACGCCCGGACTGTGGTCAGTAGCCAACACGGAACAGAAGGTCCAAAGAACGCGCTCACTCCCAACCACATCTCACTTCGTGCGGTAAACTCAGTGCTTTCCACACATTCATGTAGTTGTGTGGGTGGAGTTGTGTACATGGGCTCTGATGAGAGTCTTTTTCCAGCAGTGTCATTTCCCACCTTGGGAAGCAGGTCTGGTTGGAAGGCAGTCTGAGTTCAGTGTCTATACCGACAGCCTCCTCGGTCCTGAGCGTGAGGACTGACAGCCGAGTTTCATCATGAGCCCTTCACCTGCTGAGAACGTCATTGCTTTTTTTCACACACATATTTCATAAGGAAATTCACTGAGCCAAAGCCTTGAATTATTGTTGTAAAAATGGAACACATTTCCCCACAGCAAGGAAATGAGACATTGCACCACCCCCCTGGGGACACAAACCTGGGGATGGGAGGAGGCCACAGATGGCCTGTCACTGTCCACGCGTCCACCTTCCCTCCTTCCTGCTGCACTGGAGCCCAGTAAGGGGGAAATATCTGCCCACGCTGCTGTACTCTGGAGTCTAAGCTGGGGCATCTGCTCCAGGCCTTGATTACAAACAGAGCAGTGGTAAAGGGTGTTCCTGGGGACTGCTGGCTGCAGGGACCACTTCTGAAGAGCTGGGCTGTCTAGACCAGCGCTGCTCTGTAAGCAGGGGCAGCCTTGGAAGCAAGGCATAGAATTCTGAGCAGCCTGACAGAGGCTCTCTCCTAAAAAATTCATCATCACACCGGAGTTCTCTATTTCTTTTGGGGGTATTTTTCCCCTTTCATAATTTAAAGCTTAAAGGAGTTTCTCAAAACCAACTTGGGGAAAGCTCTGTTAGTCTAACTCTAATGCAGAACTTCTAAGTTATGCTAAATTTTCAGCCTAAAGGTTTAATTTCCATGCTTTCTGGTTTTAAGCCAGACAGGCTCCAAATATTCACTTAATATACTTTCCTATGGTTTAATGTGTAGTAATTTTAGCATTTTAGAAATTTATTTTGCTGAAAAAATGTGTTTTACTGGTATTTCGGGGGGATAGGTTTAACAGAAAAATTGCTAGTTGGAATTGTGAAGCTCATTAGTATAATTTGAAGAAAAAAGTATAAAGTATTCCATGTGAGTGTTTTTTTCCATTTTACCTAAAACTCATCACAAATGCCGAACAGAAGAATTAATAGTAAAGATATAACTGTGAATTTGTATTCAAAATATAAATTGTACTACAATCATCTCTGGGTGCCCACAGAGGATTGGTGGCAGGATTTCCTGTAGATATCAAAGTTGAGGATGCAAATGCATTAGCGATTAACCCACGTGCGTCCTCCTGTACACGCCGTCACCTCCAGATGACCTACGAGCCTAACATGGAGAAATGCCATGTGAAGTTCCTGTGCTGTACCGTTTAGGGAAAGGTGAGAAGAGATGAGTCTGTAGGAGTTCAGTGCAGAGGCCATTTCTTCCCCAAACATCTTCCAACTCTGGTTGATCAAATCTGCAGATTTGACCTGCAGCCAGAAGGACCCACCTGACAGACGTGGAAGACTGCATCCCCTGCAGAAAAGCAGCCTAATTCCACTCCAGAGAAGGCGGCACTAATTGGAGGGAGGGGACTCCTCCGAGTCTGAGCTGCCTGGCGTGTTTCCATCTGCTGATTTCCACGGGGTCCTGGAGACCTGGGCCCATGGACCAGGCTCTTTAACACTCAGTGGGGCCACCAGTGTAATCATGGTGCTCACGCTGTGGCAGCAGGAGAGGGCCTGTCACTGCCCGTACAGCACCCAGCAAGCCTGGTACATGGCAGCACTCTCCACAAGTCCCCAAGCCTGCTCTGCCTCCCCTGAGCTTGCCTGGTGCGAGGAGCTGGTTGATGAGTCAGAAAGCCGAACATGCAGCCTGCAAGGGCAAGACGCACGGTCCCGGAGTCATCGGCGTTTCAGGTGGAACACTAATGCACAACAAATTTGAAGCTAATAGAAAAGAAAATTAAGGGAGTGGGTGTGTCTTTTAAACAGAGATTCTTGAAAACTTGGGTGGAAATAATAGTCAAATCACCAGCTCAGAGTGCTCTGTCGGGTTGGACGTGGAGGTGAGCATTGTGTGCATGTTTCCCAGGGACCCAGAAGGACCCATCCTGGCCTCAGTGCCCCTCTGCTCCCAGCCAGGAGCAGCGCATCCGGAAACACATTCTCTTCTCAGGGCTGCCGGCTGCTTCCAAACAAGGCAGGTGTTCACGCGGGAAGTGTGTGGGTCCAGGCTCACTCAGGGTTGTGCCTACGTCTATTTCTCAGGTTTCCACCTTCCCTTGCAGAGAGTGTGTACCTCCCAAGAGCGCTGCGTGGTGGGCAAGGGAGGAGGGAGGTGGCCACTGCTTCAGCAGCTCTGTGGAGCTGAAGGCATTCAGGGCAGCAAGGTCACCAGGAACCCATACTTTGTGGGCACCAGTGCAGGCTGCCCCTCCCCTGCAGAGTGGGTCTCATACAGGGCACTCCTGACGAGCAGGGCCATCCCAGCCCAGCAGCCTCGCCTGGGGCCATGCTTTCATGTGCATACAGGCCACACCCAGGCCATGGACGTGGAGTCCAGTTACGCTGTCCACCACGAGCAGCAAACCCCAGGCCCAGACCGTGGGGTCCAGCAGGATCTGGGCCTCTCTGCCCTTCACGTGCCTCTTCAGCACGTCCGCCCTGCACCACTCAGCTTCTCTTCCTTGGAGTGTTTGAATCTCTCCCCTAGAATTACCTGTACCTGTAACCGCTAAGAAATGAAATAGCTTAGTGGTTGAATCCTTGAGTCATAACAGAAAGTGGCTGGTCCGCCATCTTGCCATGACAACATATGGGCCAGGAGTGGGGAAAACGGGTTTTTGTGCCTGTCCTCCCAGGTGCTCTCTTGACATCAGTTCTGAGTCCCAACTGCACGCCCTTGTTCTCTGCACCCAGGTTCTGAGCCCTACGTGAAATTCCCCTTTGCCAAAGGAAGCCCACCTTTGCCTCTCCAGGGCAGCCCTCTGCCAGGTCACTTTGGTTAAGGCATCTGCTGTCACCCCAAGCTGCCCAGGAAGGTCCCCAAAGTCCAACATGTCCCCTGATTTTACCACGCTCATGCCAACATCGGCTCTGTTGCACACAGTGACCTTCTTGTCACCCAAGGCGTTGCTCTTCCTCACCTTCTGCTCTCGGGAGGACCAGGGCCCAGCCGGAGCACGGATTGTGGCCCTACCTGGGCCTCAGCTTCTGTTGGGATCTGGATGTTCTGCGCTTCCAGCGAGTGACCATTGTGTAATCCTGGCTGGGTGGGGAAGTCATTGTCTCCCACAGGGCCTAAGAGCTTTGTCACGGGTCCTCACGGCAATGGTTACGGTAGGTGTTTGTATTTACATGAGTCACATGAAAATCGCAGTTCTGCAGACAGCTCATAACTTAGCAAAGGATCTTTCCATACAGGTGTGCACTGAGTTACCGGGAGCTTTCTAAAAATGCGTAACCTTAAAACCTTCTGCAAAAGCAAAGGATTCTGAATTCCCAGGGAGAAGCCTGGGAACAGATTCAGAGCCTCGACAAGCCAGTCCTTGACAGGTTTCCCAGTAATCAGAGAAGTGTGCAAGCCACCCACTCCAGTGCAGCCCGTGAGTGCTTCTGTGGTTCTCATCCAGTGCGGGCTCTGAACAGTGCTTGCCCTGGGGACCTGTGCACCTGCAACACAGAAGGGACGGAAGGGAAAGGTGCTAGCATGGCAGTGACAATGGAAACCACAGTGACAGTGAGGGACGGAAATCGCAGTGACAATGACAGTGAGGAATGGAAACCGCAGTGACAGTGAGGGATGGGAACCGTAGTGACGTGAGGGACGGGAACTGCAGTGACAGTGAGAGACGGGAACCGCAGTGACAGTGAGGGACGGAAATCACAGTGACAGTGAGCGACGGAAATCACAGTGACAGTGACAGTGAGGGACGGGAATCACAGCGACGGTGAGAGAGTGTTGGGGGCCGGGGTGGCCCAGGCCCACTCTGCGTGGCCCAGGGTTCTCTTGCTGCCCGTGTACTTGTGCACTGCACAGGGGGAGGAAGCAGAGATTTGGAGCTGCTTTTGCTGCCATTGGTGTGCCACCTTATTTCCCTGCCACCCTCAGTGTTTCAGGCCCAGGCACTGTGCTGCTGCTAACCTGTTCTCAGACGCGTCCCTCACGGAGACCCTGGGCGAGAACTGGGGTGACTGCCTCTTCATTCTCACCAGAGAGACTCGGCTTGGGGCAGTGTTCTGCCCGCAGTCTCTCCCTGGACGTGCGCTGCCATCGTTTACGTCTCTGCCTCTCCTGACCGGGGAGCACTGTGCCGGATTCCAAAGTCAGTGAGGCTACAATAGAGGAGGAGGAATCCCGCGCAGTTGACAAGTGCGCTTTGTCTCTGGACACAGGTCCGGGAGAGACTGTGTGGCTGCGCATGTGCTCGCGGGAAGGGCAGGGATGGACTATTCTGGGGCTAACCTGTGAGGACCCATTTAGCTCTACGCTATGTGGCAGGGAAACGCTGGTGAAGGGCCTGGGAGCCTGGGGAGTACAGGACGATGCCCATCACACTCACGGCAGGGGACGCGCTCAGCCTCTGCTCTGTTCCCGAAGAAGGTGGGAGAACCTAAGAGCATTTCTTCCCAGGGGCCTCCTGGCCACTGTGCTGTGGGGACCAGGTCACAGTGGAGACCCCGTGCATACCTGAACGCTCAAACCACTTTCAATTACACTGCTTTCTTCTGAAAAGTCTGAAATGAAAGCTGCTGGAAAGGCGTTGAAGTGGTCAGATGTGAGCAAGCACGCTCCCACTGTCACGGAGGGCTTGACGCTGCTGACCGTCAGGGAGCCCTTCCGTGGGGCTGGGGCTCCGGTTGCTGTCCCTTCCCTCCTCTTTCTGCTACTTTAAACTGAACTGAAAGAGGCATGTGCCGTGCTTCTGCAGCCCCTGCCCTCCCTCCCCAGATGTAGGAAGAGGGGTTTCTCAATCTGCATGAGTTACGTCTTTGACATGTTGGTTCCTGGAGAAAATGCAGACAGATGTGCTTGTTTAAGGTGCTGAAGCTGTGGAGACGCAGAAGCGTGAGGAGGAGGAAGAGGGAAGCTGGAGCGAAGAGGAAGAGGAAAGCTGGAGCGAAGAGGAAGCCATCCCTCGCAGGTGCCCAGAGGCAGGCAGGGATGCCAGCAGAATGAAGCTGTGCAGATGGGATGTCCTGAGCCCTCTGTCCAGTGCAGATGGGACATCCTGAGCCCTCTGTCCACTCCAGGGGCAAGGTGGTGTGCTTCCTATGAGTGTAGGGAGTGAGAACCATTCCTGTAAGCAGAGCCTAGAACCCCAAGCCACCTTCATGATACTCCCGTCAGCTTTCCAGCACCAGGACCAAGGCCTTAGGAGACAGCTTAGGGGAGGAAGGGTTCACACACACAGGTTCAGAGGTCATGGCTGGCCGCTCCGTGGCTTTGGGCCTGAGACAAAGCAGAGAACCATGGGCAGAACACATGGCAGAGCAGAGCTGCTGACCTCATGGTGGGAGGGGAGCAAAGAGAGGGATAGAATGAAAGAGAGGGAGGGAGGGGCGAGGAGGGACAAGATGCAGTCCCCAGGGCTTGCTCCCCAGGACCTGCTCCCCTCAGCTAGGCCCAAATCCTACGGTTTCCATGACTTTGCAACAGTCCATTCAAATCATGAATCCATCAAAGGAGCAGTCACTGATGATGTGGAGCCCTGGTGATCTGACCAGTTCCAAATCTAGCTCGAATATTGCTTCCCTGGGGACCCATCCTTCAGCTTGTGAGCGTTTGGGGACATTCCAGATCTAAGCTGTAGCACATGAGGATCATACAAACGGTTCTACCCAGAACCCATCGTAGCGACAGAATGGTTGCATATGTGAATCAGGGAGTCGCCGTGTGAACATCTCTGTGCTCCTGTCTGCACATGCTCCCTGAAGCCCCGTTCTCGCTGGCTGAGTATGTTGCGAGCATCCTTTGCGTGTGTCCCTCTGCCAGGTGCCAGTCACAGGAGACACACTGCACCTGCCCTGCAGGAGCTTACGTTCAAGAAGGAGCAGCGGGACAGGGAAAGCCACCGCCTCGCGCCAGGCA
This sequence comes from Aplodontia rufa, assembly GCA_004027875.1. Taxonomy (NCBI): domain Eukaryota; kingdom Metazoa; phylum Chordata; class Mammalia; order Rodentia; family Aplodontiidae; genus Aplodontia; species Aplodontia rufa. The sequence goes on from PVKS010018865.1 coordinate 30,971, forward strand.
GACGCAGAGGAGTGTCTGTTTGCTCATGTTGTTCGGGGAGGTCTTGATTGGATGATCACATTGGACAGAGAGGCACAGTTGCTATCACAAGACTCCTCCACGGTTCCCTGCCTTAGGTTAGTTGTCAACTCTCACCCCATGAGCTGACCATAAGGGGCCAGCTCAAAACATGGCATCTCAGGGCCACCACGCAGGCAGAGTGCAGCCACGTTTGTCTAGAATGCTCTGTGGACGACATCTCTCACACTGGAAACATGGCCTACGTCAGCTTTGTCATTGCTCCACGGAATTCCTTTCGTCTTGAAGGTTTTGCATGATATTCAACACGAATTCCTAATTTTGTATTTGTGATGAATATTTTTGTCTTAATTTCCTTGATCATTTGAATAAAAATAAAATCTCAGACTTCCCTGCTCCTACATGGTAATGATTAAAAACCAGGGCTGGGGCTGGGGCTCAGTAGTTATGGCACTTGCCTGGCATGCCCGAGTCTGCGAGTTCAAACCCCAGTATCACCATGTACACAACACAGTGTTGGAGCAACAAAGCCACATGAAAACTAAATAAAACTAATTCTCTTTCTCTCTCTCTCTCTCCCTCTCACTGTCCTTCTCTCTTAAAAAAAAAAAAAAATAGCAAAGCCATTCATTTGTGATAATAAGAGGTGACCCCGCAGCGGGAAAGAGGTCACCAACATGAGCAGCCTGATTTCATCAGGTAATGGTTCATCTGAGCATGCGCGTCATAATCGTGTGAGGGAGAAGCAATTGCGTTACGCTTCTCAGCTCAACGTGCTTCCATATCCCCCTGCTCCTGTACAAGCCGTATCAAGTGGGTTTTGAGGATAAGGAATGCACTGGGCAAGCCCTCCACACCGAGGGGCAGGCCCAGTTCACCCATTTGGCAAATTTCTTTTGAGCCACCACCGTGGGCTGGACGCTGTACATGTTCATGAAGCCAAACCCCATAGAAACAAGCTATGGGAGTACCAGAGCATGGTCACAGAGGGCATGAGACACAACGTGCACTCAGCAGCATTTTCGTTGAGAGCAAAATGCAAAACCATCCTACACATTCAAAGCTGTGAGATTGGATGCAAATGACTTGCTTTGAAATAAAATGCTCTTTTGCTACCAGAAATCATGATGGGCTGTATTTGCAGTGACCCTGAACAATCTTAGTGATTTGCTAATTTTGAAACAAACAGGTTGCTACGTAGTATAATTTCACTTTTGCATATGTCTGTATGTAAGAGGAAGGGCGAGCACCAGAGTTTGAACCCCGTGTTTCTCGGGTGGAATTCATTTCCTCTTTTCACCCGTGTGCACTTCCAGTTTTGACTATCAAAACATGGGCTGAGTTATGTAATAAATATCAACAGCAATATCAGAGTGATAATGCAGAAATAACAAATGAAGACCGTGTGAGGCAAGATTTTAGTGGCCGGCACACCTGCCCTAACATAAGGGATTTTTATTGACCAAACTGTCACTTCAAATCCATAGTTTGAAATCCTGTCTCCCAGAACCACAAATATGTCCTTATCTGGAGGCAGTGGCTTGAAGGAGGCAAGTAAGTTAAAAAGAGGCCATTAGGGTAAGCTTTAATCCAACCTGGTTGGTGTCCTATAAACCCCATAGGGGAGAGGGGACACAGGCACAAAAGGATGATCTTACTGTCACAGGGAGATCAGTCCTCTGTACCCAGGGGACGCAGCCTCTTGAGAAACCACCTGCTCATACCTCATTCTAGGATTTCCGTCTCCCAAACAGGTGAAGGTGACATGCATTGCATGGGTTCCCGGTCTGGTGCTCAGCCATAGCGGCCCAGGCAATCTGACCCAGAGCAGGTCTTCTGGCCATCAGGAGCGAGGCTGCACTAAGCTCGGGCCTCCGCATGGTTTGTCCTCTTTTACCTTCACACTCAGTCTTAATGATTGCTTTTGATTTCACTGTGGGATGGAGGGGTGGCTCAGCAGTATCGCACTGGCCTGGCATGTGCAAGGACTCCAGTTCTATCCCCAGTACCACATACGCAACTATGTGGACGGAAAGCAAAAACCAGATGAAAAAAATAAAAACTAATTCTCTCTTTCTCTCTCCCTCTCTGAAATAAAGACAGAAATAAGGAAGGAAGGAAGGAAGGAAGGAAGGAAGGAAGGAAGGAAGGAAGGAAGGAAGGAAGGTAATGGAAGCACACAGAAGAACTCAACAGGACCCTCCCTGTCCTCACAGGGCCCATCCGGGAGCTCAACCCAAACCAGCTCCAGAGTTAGCGCCTTCCCAGATGGCAACCCCTGTGCTGAAGTTCCCGGTCCCTTCTCCATCCCAGCGAGTTTCTGATGTCCTATCCTTCCAGTGGCCTCAAGCGTGCCAGTGCATTACTTGCTGTTTGTCACTGTTGGCATGGTTAGCCCTCCTCCTCCACCACTGAACGCACTCATGCCTCAGCATGGGATTCTCAGGGGCCCATTGGCAGGGCAGCATTAAAGAGCCTTGATATGACCACGTGGCAGGACTCTGAAAAGCATCGCGTGCAGGCAGAGGAAGGAGGAGGCCTGGGGAGTTGTACTCCACCTGCTTGTTCCCCTTAGGTGCACCACAGGCGCCTATGGTTTGGTCCCTGTTATTAAACCACTCTGAGTATTCCTTTCAATATAGAGGTTTATACTGCTACCCAATAAAATATAATTGCCTATTTATTAGGGAAAATTCAGGGCAGCTACAGATGTAATATCTACTGTCCCAGCGTAGAAATTTCCAGCAGCCAGTCCAGGTTGCCTCTGTAAAGCTGTGTTCTGGAAACGTGACTTGCGGGTGTCATGAGTCTGTCTCAGAGCTGGAGTCCCGTGGAGCTCCGGGTCCTCCAGCCATTCCAAAGTTGGAATCAGTCGTAATAAGTCAATTGAGAGAGACCAGCTCATCCGCTACCAATGTGACAGTGGTCTGTTGTGGAGCAATATCTTTCTGCAGAAACTAGAAATTATGAGCATAATGGCCCTCCCTAAGAGAGAGACGATTGCAGACTGTTCTAACAAAAGTCATTTCTTTTCTATTTCATGCATAAGATGCCCACAAAGAGTGATGCTTCTCTCTCTGCCAATCTTTCATCCAGCACAGCGCAGCTTCCCCTCAAGAAAAACAGTGAAAGCTATCAAGAGCAGATTGCATCCCAACTTTTATTGTGCTGGCTGCCAAAGGCCACCGGGTTTCTATTGTGCAGGAACAAGATGGCAACAATGTTTGCACAATTGGAGTTCACATGACAAGGCTGCTAATTTATCAGCGGGGGTGCTTCCAGCTGCAGCTCTCCCCGATAAGAGCGGTGCCGGCCGTCCATCTTGGAGGCAGGTGGCCTCCTCGCGCCACTGCAGAACGCTAAGCGGCCAGAGCAGAGGTGCTCTGCTCAGCCATAATTTAAAGGACTATGACACGAAGAAAGTGTTATGATGTTTAACTTATAGGGCATCCAAATGTCATAGACCCAAGCAAGTTCCTATTAGCAATAACTCAGGGCCTCTGAAGGGGTTTGACATTTAAAACTGATGAGCACTGTCCCCAGGGTCTGCTCCGACCTAGCCTCGCCCAGGCCACTCGGTAACCTGAGTAGCCCAGGGGTCAAACCATGATAGCCCTCTTCAATTTAAAGAGCAGCTTTTCCCTGGATGCTGAGGGTCTGACTCGGCACAATAAATTTCCCAGAGAGCATGAAGAGCCATCCAGTGTATATCAAATCAATATCATTGTGGCTCGCAGCCATATCTGAGGCTACAGTTCACAAAATAAACTAGGCCAGGGGCTGGGTTTCTGCCCTTGGCCATCAATCAGGGTCTGGGGTCATGGATTTTAGTGTAAATTAACTCAGCAGAAGCCACCAGGCTCCCTCGACAAGGCTATAATACAGGTTTGGCTTTCATTTTCTCCCACAAAACCCGATTTCACTGCTTATGTCAGGAAGTGAAGTTACATGAAACAGAAATAATAACAGTGGTGGTTAGGGAAGGCGGAGAAATCACCAGCAGGACGTGAGCATTCTCCTGAGAATCAGAGCCAAGCTAGGTTGGACAGGGACAGAGCCACGAGGCGCCAGGAAGTGTCCAGCCACACTGAAACCAGTCGGTGGGTGTGCGCTGCTCCAAGTCACTCTCCTCAAGCAGATGGCCCCAGTGACACCAGATCACCATAAGTGAGGGGTGGGCGAGTGGCCCTGTTGTGGTGGGTGTGAGTGAGGGGTGCCAGTGTGGCCCGGGAACATCATTCCCTGGAAATGCCTGCATGAACTGGTGCCGCGAGACAGGACAACTGCCGCCGTCTCTCCACTTGGAGAACAAGTACCGAGCTTCCCTCTGCTCCCTGTTGAGAAAGGGGATGCAATCCTGTACCCCAAACTCAGCGGAACCTTCAGGAGAGTGATTGACAATGCACCAGTGTGTGCGCAGACCCACGGGCATCCGTAGGCCGTTCTGCAGGTCGCAGAAACCTTCGCAAATGTACCATCTTTTTGGGAGTGGCGTCATCATTCAGTTTGAAGGAACAAAACGGACTGTCACCCATCTTACCACGCTTCTCATGGCATTGCTCAGACTGTCAAATCCACTTGCTCATGTGCAGCGTGACGCCTTTAGCGCATGGCTAAGGAGACGTGGGATCTGGGGCGGGGTCAGTGTCAGAGGGGTGTGAATGCTTCAAATAGCATAGCTTCCCACAGTGCATAGTGGCAGACGAGGACACTGCTTTGTCCTGTAGGAGGGCATCTCATGATCACAAAGGCTGAACTGCGTATGCAGGTGACTGAGTCCCAGCCCCAGTCTGCCTTTCCACAAAAGGGCTTGGAGAGGGCGCCTGCCATCCTTCCTTTCTTCAAAGCATCTTGTGACCTGGAAACTGCATGGAAAATTATAAATTATGATGTGAAATTAAGACTTGCTCTGATTATGGTCAAGCATGAGCTTAGAACATAAAGACTGTGGTGATGTTTTTACACAGTACAGCAACTTGTTTGGGATTGTGTTAGACTACGATATGTGTTATCTAGTTAAAAGTTCTGGAGACTGTTTTAAAGCAAATACTAATATAAAACAGAGCAATTGTAGCAGCACAACAAGTATGGAAGAATTGAAAGAGTAATAGAGCAGAGCCCAGCAAGAGGAGGGCATCATCCATGGCCGACCATCAGTTGGTGAGAGAAGATGAGCTAGAGTGGGCCTTGGTTTCCGCCAGCAGCCAGGCCAACCTCATGTGGCTGGCCTGTTTCTGGGCCACATGTACACTGAACCACACTTGCTACAGGGGGCCACAATCTGGTCAGCTCAAATTAGATGCTGAGTTTCAAAAAAAAAACATCTGGAACAGCTTAATTTGGGTGACACAGACACATATGGGTTAAGATCCAAAATAACCTACGAACCATGCCAACAGAAATGGGATTCCTTAACACAGAATAGCTTAATGGCAGGGTTTTTGAAAAATAAGAGAAAGAGTCACCTGTGCAGACAACTCCCCTGATCACAGAACAGGGCTAGGCTGTAGCACCAGGTGGTGCTGGAATGGAGAGGGCGGTGGTCAGGGCTGCCCAGCCAGCAACAGGCTTCCCGCTCTCCATGGCCCGCTATGAGGTCCCACAGGTCTCTAACTCCTGTGGTCCAAAGCGGGCCTTGCTGTGCTCCACCTCTCACCCTGCATCATGGGGAGAGCTCAGTGCCCCCGCCACTGGGTGCAGCCAGGGCTACTCAGCTGCCAGCAGCCACCCTGCGGCTGCTCCAGAGAAGGAAGACAACACAGACCTTACCACGCACCTTCCAGCCTAGGTCTCTCCCATCTGTGCAGCATCTCAACCGTATCAGTTTGACGAGAGTCTCTGAGTTGGTTGCCATAAGGGCTTGGCTTTGGTGCCGGGCAGACACAGCTCCAGTGGAGAGAGCTGGCCTGTGAGTTCTGCGCATGGTGGACAGCCAGCAATCAGCTGATCCATTCAGCACAGCCCTGTTCATTTTTCTAACTGCAGTTTTGGCAGCCGGTAGAGAATGCTAACACATAATACTCTACAACTTCCAGAAGAAAGGCCTGGTGCTGGACCAGAGGCAGTCAGAAGAGAGCTCAGAGGAAAAAGCGACTTTGGTCTTTGACCCTGCCTTTGATAGCAGCGTCATGTAACCATGATCCTGAACATCCCTGGAAGCACGCTTATTTGTTTATTTATCATTATTATTATTCCTTTATGTAAGGCACCTTTACCAGTGGCTTCCCGGTGAGCTTTTCAGAGTTGGCAAGAATCACCTTTACATTCAATGCAGAGGGTGTGGTCTGCAGGCCAGGTCTTGGATAGCACCTCATCTAAGGGACAGCACAGCTCTCTAAGAAGTGGACGGAGGAAGCCAGTGGTCCCGAAGGCTGTGGAGTGAGCAGCCAGTGGAGAACAGGGCAGAGTCCTGTAAGTAACCAGCAACGGGAAGTAGAAGAACAAGGCCCAGAGACCTGAGGTCGGCAGCGGGATTCTTGGGAACTGAGAAGCAGGGTCAGGCATGAGGGCTAGCAAGCATCCCGCACTCCAGGATGGACCTGCAGCCGTCCTGACCCCGTGCTTTTCCCCCATTCCACGCCCAAACACCTTGCTGGCCCTACCTGCGCCATTTGCTGCCTACCTCCATGCAGGGGTCTGGCTCTGAGCCCCAGCCACCATGCCTACATTACTCTCCTGCCTGCTCCTGGGCATTGCTCCTGCTCCCAAGAGGCTGTCTCAAGGTGGCACCCAGAGCAGGTCTGTTGAGACTAGGCATCCCGTGACACGCCTTTGTGCCCCCACTGCTGCAGCTATCCCGTGAGCCGCTTTCCCGTCTCATGATGTCCTGACTCCAACATGTGGGATTGGGGGACCCTGCGCACACACCTGGATAAGACCTATGTGGTATTTCAACAGTCAGATGGAAGCTACGTATTTAAGCTTACCAATTTTAATGGCTTTCAATATATTCATCCATCTCTTTTGATATCAGGAAAATAAAATGTTCGTTTAGCTCTGTGCTTTTTACCTGGAGGAGATACATTCCAAACCCCAAGGCTCCAGGGTGAGGAGGTAAAAGCAAGCCAAGGAAGGGACCGTTAGGTTAACTGGCTTGCCCCCCCCCCCCCATGTCATAGATTATAAATTTCTTGTTGGAAAATACTTACATTTGAACCTAATATAATTAGGAAACCACTGAGCTGAAGCACTGCATAGGTTGGTTTCCATTATAATTTCTACACAATATCACTTAAATTTTCTAGGTAGTCATTAGATGCATTAACCATGAATGATTCCTTGGGGGCTCATTCTAGAGATTTTGCTTCCAAATTTGTGTCAAAGGTCACCTGGGGTGGGGATGGATGAATGTCACCAAGGAAGATGGCAGATGAAAGCCCCTGAAATAAATCTATGGTCATGGCCCCCAGATTGGGATACTTAGTGTATCTTAGCAGAATCCTGATAGAGGGAACCCTGACTGGTGTTGAGGGTAGCTGAACTAAGCAGATAGAATTAGGAGAATAAATACAAGCCTAGACAAAGCCAGAGGATAACTGGTATTACAAATGTAGGATTAGCAGCTTGACTTCAGTGCACAGAGGAAGTTAACAAAAGATTGTTCTCAACACGTTATTTTGAGTTTCCTATTTTTAGTTTAATATTTCTGAGCCTAAGTCCCATTTCACGTCATAGGGTGCTATATCAGATAATATTGCTTTCACTTTTCATGATGCTAGGGCTGAAATCCAGGTCCTTGTGCATCCTAACATGGGCTGTGTACCCCTGGTCCATGTCCCCATCTCACTTTATAACTAAATCTCCTGAAACTTTTAATATCTGTGCTGTGTTACCATCTTTAGGTGAACAATTATTTAAACATATCTCAGAGCATCTTGCGTGTCATCTTTTGGGTTTTATTTCTAGAAACATTTTGTGCACTTACCCCTTTAATTCAGCCCATGAATTTGATGTTTGAATCAGTTTCCTTCAAACTGCATTTTTGTGAATAACTGAGTCCCAGTTTTCTAAGTACAGTCTTCAAAATTCAATTTCTTCTCTTAGCCATTTGACACAAAGAATAATTTTGGAATAAAAATTTAAACTACTATTCTAAAAATAAAATAATGTTTCCAGATTTAGCAAATAAAAATATGGGGCACCTGGGAGTATTTGAATTTCAGGTAAAAAGTAACATTTCTTATAGAAAAGTTTCTTCCACAGCTTGCACAGGGCATAATCATGCTAAAAATAAATGTGTCACTCTTCTGAAATTCACCTTTAACTGGGCATTCTGTATTTTCCTGGGAGCCCTAAATAAAGGACCATTGTTATTCTTATTTAG
>PVKS010018866.1:0-39363 GCA_004027875.1 Aplodontia rufa
ATTATCTGGTCCTTTTTCTGTCTGCTCTCTCACCATTTTACCTCTGCCTTTCGTCTTGTTTCCAGGTATTCCCCTTCCATGAAGAGCCTTGGTAACAAGTTCATGCACCTGACCAACTACAGTGTAAATAAAAAGAATGCTGAGTACCAGGCCAACGCAGATGAAACTGCCTGCCAGGGCCACAAATGGTAGTGAGGGCAGAATTTCCCAGTCAAATGAAGGCCTAGGGGAGTGCAGGACCCTGGGGTTTGGGAAGTTCTGGGGCATGGTGGTGGAGGATTATTTACAGCAACCAAAGATAACATAATCATCAGTTCAGAACTAATGCTTGTAGCTGAGTTCATCTCTTAATTCAGAATGTCAAAGGAAGAGACATAAAGAAAAATACCTTTAGGCCTTTTCTTTCCTGTTCTTATTTTTTCTTCATTAACTTCTGGAGTATAACCCTAAATACTCCCTCTTCCTTCCACTGCAGGGCATTGAAGGCTTTGTGGAACTACCTGAGCCAGAAGGGAGTTAATAGTGATGCTATCTGGGAGAAGATAAAGGATGTTGTTGTCAAAACCATCATCTCGTGAGTCACACTGCCACTCTGGGTGTGGGCCTGCTGCTAGGGCTTCCCTGCTTACTTACTGGCCTTTTGCTGCTTTCCTCTAAACTTTCACCATCCATTGGTTCTGTTTTGAGGACTGGGAATAGGGAATAGATACAGTTAAATTCTGCTCATGTACTGAATTTCACCCCAGGAACTGGCCCCAGATCAGACAAATCTCTTAAGAGCCACTTTTCTTGGGTGATTTCTGCCCACCTGACTGGGCCACTTGTTCGATAGGACAGCTCTGGGTATGGCTGTCTGAGAGGAGCTGGACTGCATACTTCTTCATCCCTGTATCCAGGTCGGAGCCCTATGTGACCAACCTGCTCAAGCTGTATGTGCGACGGCCCTACAGCTGCCATGAACTCTTTGGTTTTGACATCATGCTAGATGAGAACCTCAAGCCCTGGGTTCTGGAAGTTAACATTTCTCCAAGGTAGGGGGAATTTTCAGGATACTTACAATAGAATTTGTCCTGTATCCTCAGGATCCCGTTGCCACTCTAATCTTGCCAGTTTGGGGAAGATCTTCACTAGAATTTGTCTTTAACCTTCATGGTCTGTGTTTATTCATTCGCTTATTCTTGGCCATTATCTCAACATTCTTCAAGAATGTAGAGGTGTTGTTAAAAGTTGCTTTACTGTTTGTTTTCCACTAGCAAACCAAGATTATGGGCAGGTTTACCACTCCCAGTGCGTTATTCACTGTTTTGGGACAAGAGACTTTCATGATAATGCTTGAGAATTGGGATATGGGAGCCCCTTTTGTCTTAGGGAAGCCAGGGAGAGATTCTAGCCCTAACTTGGACACAGGATCAGAAAATGTCTGGGAGTGCTGCTGTGACTACACTTTGCATCCTTTCCCTGAAGCCTCCACTCCAACTCTCCATTGGACATCAGCATCAAAGGCCAGATGATCCGTGACCTTCTGAATCTGGCAGGTTTTGTTCTGCCCAATGCTGAGGATATCATTTCCAGTTCCAGCAGCTCCAGCAGTTCCAGTAGCTCCAGCAGCTCCAGCACCAGGTCAGTCTCCTTACTTCCCTGAGGCTTAGCTGATAGCATGTATAGCCCGTTGTGATTCTGGAAAGGAAAGGGTTCCGGACCCTCTCATTTGCTTGGTCTTCCTTGCTGCTCAGTCTGCCCTCCTGTCCAGCTGCACACCCCTGCCGTTATTACCCCTATAAGTAAATTTGGTTGTTTGCTTCTCTGCTCAGGAATTTCCACATGGCGTGGGAATCAAGTTAACTCCTTATCTGGACATTCAAGGCCCCCGCCTCCTTTTCCTGGGTGCATATCTCTCTACTCTTCCTGGCTCCTGTGCTATGACAGACCATATCATTCACAGAAGCTCAAGATTGAGAGGAGCCTTAAGAACCAGTTAGACCAGTCTCATTCTTGGAAAAGTTCATTGCTTCTTGCTCTTCTCTTTAGTATATGTCCTTTCCTCTGCTCATGGAGTTTCTTCCTTTTGAAATGCTCCTCAGCCAGATGCCCTCTCCACCAGAGCCTAGCTGTAGACAACATATTCATGAAGTCAGCTTAGTGTGGGCTTTTTCCTCCATACTCCCAAAGCACTTAAAACCACTCTAATGTTTATTAAATACCTTTGCTGTATAAGGAAACACTTGTAATGTACTTGCAACAACCCTAAAGGTTGCTATCAGTATCACAGTTTACAGATGAAGAAACTGAAGATTCTTAGGATTAAGTAACCCACCCAGGGTCTTTCAGGTAAACAGTGGTATAGAGTAAAAATAAAATCTTGATTTCCCTGATGATAAAACTTGCTTTTCCTGCTGTATATCTTGTTGACTTATCCTTGGCTCTGTCCTGTGGTTATTTGCCATTTAACTTGGTCCACTTGCCATACTATAAGCTTCTTGGAGACAATGCTGCTTTTCCATCATCTTTTATCTTTCTTGATGGTGATCACGGTAACATGGATGATGAAACTGGTGTGGAAAGTTAAGTCACTTGCCCCAGGGTCATAGAGCCAGTAGGTGTGTAGAAAGTTTTCACTAAATTAAGCTATTACCAAAGCATATGTCAGTCGGGCTTACTCGAGGGTCCTATTTATTTATTTGGTCAAATTTAGAAGAGGATATTTTGTACTCTTTAAGTTCTTCCATGATACTTGATGATCTTTAGACAGGCTACTTAAATACACTACATTTTAGAGTGATGCACTCAAATGACAAACATCTTCCCAAACACCTTTGTCTTCTCCCAGGAAGAGTGTCTTCCTGGGCTGGAACTCTCTCTCTCAATTCCTCAGGAGGGAATCTACTGACTCTGCCCTTTGCTTTCTTCCATCCCATGCCTTAGCCTGCCCAGCTCTCCCAGGGACAGATGTCAAATGGCGCCAGAGCATTTTACAGCACAGAAGATGAAGAAAGCCTATTATCTGACCCAGAAAATTCCTGACCAGGTAGGAGATTGGCCTTTCCATGTGTCAGAAAAAAGCTTCTTTGGCCAAACATTTGGGACCTAGGGAAACTAGATAGCTTTGGTCTGGGATTCTGGGACATGCAGAGATATGTTGGCATTTGCCTCATTCTGGGAGGGCGCTGGTGGTCTTTGTCGTATTTGTGAGAACCAGTGTTCTTGGTTCACTTGTTAGAGCTGTAGACCTTTATGCTTACGTTTCCTTTTCTGAGGGGTGCAGTGAGAGCCTGGGAGGCTTGGTGGTGGTCTTTTTTTTTTTTTTTTTTTTTTTTTTTTTTTTTTTAAAGAGAGGGACAGTGAGACAGAGAAAGAGAGAAACAACTTTATTTAGTTTTTTACATGGCCTTAGTTGCTCCAACTCTTAGTTGTGTATGTGGTGCTGGAGTTTAAACCCAGGTCCTTGTGCTTGTCAGGCAAACGCCAAAACTGCTGAGCCACCACTCCAGCCCCAGGTCTTTTTTAAAAAAAAAAAAAAAAGAGAGAATCAATTTTATTTATTTTTTCATCTGTCTTTCAATTCTCCGACACTTAGTTGTGCATGTGGTGCTGGGATTTAAACCCAGGTCCTGGCGCATGCCAGGCAAGTGCTCCAGCTGCTGAGCCACCTCTCCAGGCTCTGTCCCCAGCTTCTCACTTTTCTACCTCTGGTTTATATTCTGTCATACTCTTTTTCTCCTTATTCCTTGGGCCGTAGGACTTCTATGCATCCGTTCTGGATGTCCTGACACCAGATGATGTTCGGGTTCTCGTGGAGATGGAGGATGAGTTTTCGCGTCGTGGTCAGTTTGAACGAATTTTTCCTTCTCGAATCTCTTCTCGCTATCTTCGCTTTTTTGAGCAGCCACGATACTTCAACATTCTCACCACCCAGTGGGAACAGAAGTACCATGGCAACAAGCTCAAAGGTGATTTGCCCTCCCTGCCCATAGGAAACCACATTTAGCGAGAGGTTAAATCCCATTAATCAAGAAATGGACCTCTCTGGAAAAATAGGCCAATTGATTCCTCCCTACTAAATTTCAAACCCCACTCATCTTACCCTAGGAGTAGATTTGCTTCGGAATTGGTGCTACAAAGGGTTCCACACAGGAGTCATCTCTGAATCTGCTCCACTGGTGAGTTATGCCAGGGCAAGGGAAATAGCTCTTTCTTAGGCCCCACCCTCTTCTTCATTGAACGGGCAGCATGGGCTAGGTGTGGTGGCATATGCCTGTTATCTCAGCAACTTGGGAGGCTATGGCAGAAGGATCACAAGTTTGAGGCCAACCTCAGCAACTTAGATCCTGTTTTAAATAAATAAAAAGGGCTGGAGATGTTGTCCAGTGGTAGAGCACCCCTGTTTACTTCCTGATGCCTCACTCCAACTCCCCCCAAAAATGTGTAGGTTGGGTTGTAGGTACAGAGCTTTTTCACTCCTCCCCGAGGCCTCGCTTCTGTATCTCAACCCTTTCAGGAAGATGATTGGCTTCAGGATTGCCTAGGCACCTTTCTTTCAAGGATCAAAAGTGCTCTGTAAGGCCTCTCAGCCTTTTTTCTGTCTCAAGAGCTAAAATTTTTAGTCACATTGGCCTAATAAGCCTTAAGGTCAGGGAATGGGAGAGTTTCAGAAAGAGTCGTTGGCCCCCCAGCACTCCTGCCTGACCTCTGCTTAGTCTTTTTTGCTTGTTGCTTCCTTTGTTCTTAGTGGTCTCTGCCAACGTCACTTCTGACTGTCCCAAAGGGAGATGGAGTGCTCAGTGCCTTCAACAAATCAGAGTCTGGCCAGCTGAGGTGAGTGCTGCTTCATTGAAGGAAGGGATATGGACTTTGGGGAGTTTCCTTCCTTCCTCTTTTCCTACACTAAGCATTCTCCATCTGGGGGTTGGTAGGAGTATCAGAATATGCAGCCACAACAACCGGTTCCTGGTGGCTTTTGGGATGCCCAGCAAAGTTGAGCTGGAGCACAGAATTACCTTATGGCCATTTTCAGCCGTATCCACTCATTATATTAACTCCTTGAGTCTCTTCCACTCACTCATGTTCACACTTCCCCTTGAACTCTCAAGCCTTCAAGTAAATAAAATATAGTTTAGGATTATTAGCATGTTATTATGGTCTGTAGTACATAATGTTGTGAATGCCTGACCCAGACGTGACAGTGTCTCAGTCATCTTTCCACACCTGTTTCCTTCAGAAAGCACAGCTCCTCCAAGGGAAACCTATTTCCCTTTGAAGACGGAACCACACCCAAGCCCAAGAAGACTCAAGCGGGCCTTTCCCTTTTCCCCAGGAAACCCACTTCCTTAAAGGACAGTGAGGACACCAGCACAGACCCTTCCTCCCAGACGTTACCTGTGATCAAGTACTCTGGGCGGACTTCCAAACTTTCTGCTTCCTCTACTTCCCAGTCATCCAGTGACTCCCTCCTGGCTGCTATGAGCCCATGACTGGCCTTCACATGCCGCTGCCCAGGAGCATCAGTGTCAGCTACCTCATGGGAACCAGCCTGCTGACAAGCCTGACCCCCTACCCCTCCACCTTGCCCCTCATCAGAGTATTTTTTGAAGTGGTTGTATTGCAGAGATGGGCATTGGGAGGGCTGACAGGGTGGTGGTGATGGGGAGAGGTGAGGAAGGTTCACCTCTGTCACCTGTCTGCCTGACTGGCACCTCCTATCTCAATAGAGAAGCTGGTGACAGCCAGGCAGCTTATAAAGCAGGGTTTGGTTTCTATCTTCAGAGAGCCATGTGTGGTTTGTTTTAGGCCTTGGTCTCCAAGTGGAGAAAACATACACCTATAGTCCCAGATCCTTAGGAGGCTGAAGTAGAAGAATTGCAAGTTAGAGAACAGCCTAGGCAGCTTAGTGAGACCCTATCTCAAAATAAAAGATAAGAAGGGCTTGAGATATACAGCCCAGTGATAAAGCACCCTGGGTTTAATCCTCAGTACTGCCAAAAAAGAAAAAAAAAAAATGCTGAACCGATTTGGTTCAGAAGTCCTTTGTTCTGTAATCAAGGGGGTTCCTCTGAATGTTCTTATAACGTCAGGTCTCCCCTCGCCGTTCCCTATGTGCTGTCCTGAGGAGCCACTTCCAGAAACTGGAGGGCCATGACATGCTGAACCCATTTCCTAATATCCTAGTCTTGGGATCTTCTCCACCTCCAGACCGTTACTCCTTTTGCATGCCCCGCTGACCTGTAGCCCTAAGTCTTGCTGTTCTGACCTCACATTGCTCCTTGTCTAAACTTCTAGACTTCTCTTCTGGACATTCAGCTGGTGACATCCTGTAAGAGGTTCTGTGAACTCTGTGGCTTTCCCATGGCTCCAGTGAAGGAGCTTGGGTAACCCCAGTTGTTGTTTTTCTAAGTTCACATATCAAAAGGCACATTTCCGGGGATGGGGAAGGAACTGTAGCTTCCCCTCCCATGTTCTGTTTTACAGCAAGCAGGGCAGTCACTATTGTACGATGGGCTTCTTTCTAATCCGACCTCTGTACTAAGCTCATACTCAACTGGGTCTACCCCTCACCCCAGAACTCTGAACAGTGAGTATAACAGATGTTGAGCGCGCAGACTAGACACATAATCCTTCGGACATAGCGCCTGAGCCCTCATGGAAAGTGGCGCCTAAGGGAAAGGACAGAGCAGGAGTTTGGATAAGAAAGGTTGTTAGCACCTGAACTGGGGTTCTCTGTTACCCACCACTTCCCAGTGGCTGCTCAACTCTGCTACTGTTCCTGCTGCTCCTTTATTTAGCTTTTCTAGCAGCATACATGAAGCCAGTCAGCCCCATGTCTCTAATCTCTGAAAGGTTTGTCTTTTACACATCAGGCAGGAACCCTGGTCTTTAGTTGTCCTCGTTTCTCTGGGCTTTGGAAAGAAATGGATACCCCTGCTTCACATTTACTGGAGTTTGTGGCTAGTTGGGCCTTGGAAAAATTAGTGAGCGAGAGGTCTGACTGGATTCAAGGCCACAAGAGTAAGTAGATGTGCTGACCAGTGCCAAAGCCATGTTGACAGTTGTGAAAAAAGCTTGGTGGCAAAGTCCTGGGTAGCACTGCCACTCAATAATACGGACTTCAAGGTCAGGCCACAGTGAGCAGTGCTTGGCAGTCCTGGTAAATGTTTTATAATCAAAGCTAACTCTGGTCCTCCCTGGATGCAGTATTCTAGTGCAGTTGACAGGGTATAAGTAGCCTTCCTAAGAAAAAGCTAGCCCCTGTTTAGCAGCTTTATTGCTGCCAGTTCTCTGGTGCAAGAGCTTAGGAGTAGACCCAAGTTGAACTGGTTTACTCCTTGGAAACTAACTTCAGTTTTTTTTTTTTGTTGTTGTTGTTTTTTTTTTTGCCTACCCTCTGAAAGTCCCTTAATAGTATAATCAACCCATTTCCATTACCATAACTGGAAAGGAAACTACTAGCGTTGCGTATGATGTGTGTTAGAGGAGGAAGAAAGGACTTAGGAAATTAGTTATGATGACATAGTGCTTTAGTAGTTTAAAACACACTTAAACATACTCAGCACACTCTTATAATCCTAGTGACACAGGAAGCTGAGGCAGGAGGATTGAAAGTTTGAGACCAGCCTCAGCCAAACAAAAAAATAAAAGGACTGGGGAAGTGGCTTAGTGGTTAAGAGCCTCTGGGTTCAATCACTGATACAAAAAAAGAAACCAAACCAAAACCACGTTTATACATATTGTTTTTAATTTTCACCACATTTAAGTATCTGATAAGTGTGTTTTGCTGAGTGGGAGAAAGAAATGGAACTTTTTTTTTTTTTTAAGAGAGGGGCAGTGAGAGAGAGAAAAAATTTTTATTTAGTTTTTCATGTGACTTTTGCTGCTCTGAGACACTGTTGTGTACATGGTGCTAGGGTTTGAACTCGTGTACTCGCACATGCCGGGCAAGTGCCGTAACCGCTGAACCACTGCTCCAGCCCTGGAGCTTATTTTTGAAAGTTAAGCCTAGCTTACTATGCATTCAGAACACATGTTTTAGCTACAATATACAGTATTCACCTACACAAGGAAGCTTTTTGAGAATTAATGAGATTCTTTTTTGGTAGTTTAAATTTGGGAATATAATAGAATAAATATTGACAGGATGTATCAACTGGTTTTACAAGTTGATAACTTACCCAGTCTGTTTGGAGGAAGGTGAGTGTCTGCTCCAGAGACAAGGAATGAAATACAGGGTATTTCTGGAGCAGTGGTATAAGGATTTGGGATGGGGATGGTGAAGACAATCACTATTCCTTTTTATTTCAAGCCCACTCAGGATTGATTAGAACCTAGATTCCTTAGAATGAATCCTAACAAGGTAAATGTTGTGGACCTCAGAGGCTGACCAAGTCCCACTTCTACCACTTATTTTGACCTTGGGCATACCAACTAACATTTCAAAGTCTTGTTTGTTTATAAGATGAATATTATACCTACGTTGCAGGTTGTGAAAACTTAAGCCCAGCATTAAAGCAGTCAGGGAGATCACTCCCATTTGCTTACCAAGCCCTGTTTTTGGCAAGAAATTGAAAACCTTTTCATCCAAGGAAGCAGAGTGGTTGCAGAGGTAGTGTAGAGGTGCAAGAATATGCTTGCCTAGCATCTGTAGGCTCTGGGTTCAATCCCATTACTACAAAAATCAATAGAAGTGCAGAGGTCAGAACAGGGTCTAAAGAACTTGTCACCCCTCATTTGCCTCAATGCGCACAGAAACAATCTTTTATTCCTTCTACTATTACATTGTTACTCTAATAAGGATTTTTATCTTTGCTTAAATATTTCACAGGATGCTCATTTCCTGGTGATGAGAGCACATTAGGTATTAGAAATACGGATGTGAATTGATTTGATTATCCCAAGAGAAGTGGAGGGGACCAGAGGGTGCCTGGTGTTACCCCTTTCCAGATAACCTCAGGGTACAGAAGACTGAGACCTTGACTGGAACAGGAGCCAAAGGACTGATGATGCATAGACCTAGCAACTATACCAAGGGACAGTTGTCATTGTAGGTACATTCTCATGGTGTCAGGCTCTTTGGTTGAGAGTAACTTACTTCCCATCACAACAACCAGAGGACATACCTGACGACCTGTGGGGACCCTCCCACCTCCCTCAGTTGAATTAGTTATCTAAGATAAGGTGACCCTCAAGGGCAGCAGGGAGTTCCCCTCCTGGCTTCCTCTTGATTTGCCTTTGAGGTTCCTTGCTGACCACTGTTCTAATGCCCCAATCTACTTTGGGACTTGGCAACATTGATGGTTTTCAGAGATGTGTGGCTAAGCTAGCTCCATATTTTACCTCTTGAAATTCTGATCCAGCACCTTGGACAACCCTTGGCCTTGTAGATTCCCCACACATCAATATTCAGGGATCCGTATGTGCTCATTTGACTTCTTCACCAGTTTTGGATCAATGAAACCTGCAAGCAGTCTTGTGTTGGTCTGGCAAATTTTTTGTTTACGTGAGTGAAAACCCCAGAAAGCTCAGAAACAGGGCAGTGGTTTTTTAAACCCATTTTTACTTTTTACTTGGAATGCCAGGGACTCCCACAAGAAAAACTTAACAAAATTTTGAAGTTACTTAGGTTTCAGTATTCCAGTTTACTAATTGAAAGCTAACTCATAGGTATTTATCAGGATTAAATTTTGAGGAAAAAAATATTAAATTGGATGTAAAGCACCTAAGAAAGTGCATCACACACACATGTGGTGCAGATTTAAAATAGGTTCTAAAATAGACCAAAAACATTTCAGCCTGGCATGTGCATGCCTAGTGATTTTAGCAACTCAGGAGGCTAAAGAAGGAAGATCACAAGTTAGAGACCAGCCTGTGTGATTTACAGAGACGCAGTCTCAAAAAATAGGAAAGGGTTAAGGATGTGGCTCAGTAGTAGAGAGCATCCCTAAGTTCAAATCCTGTATTGCAAACAACTCCTAAAGTAATAGTAACATAGCATACGGTAGTATAATACTGTTAAGGTAGTATGTTACTATTAAAATATCCTACCTTGGGGTTCCATGTCCATGGCTTCCACCAACTGGATGGAAAATGTACGTGGGCTGTGTTCCTACTGAACAGGAACTAACTTGTCTTTTCCTGTCTCCTCAGCTGTACAATGTAATAATTATTTATGTAACAGTTACAGTGTATTAGGTATTGTGAATAATCTAGACATGATTTAAAGTGTACAGCAGGATGTGCATAGATCATACATAGCAAATGCTATGCCATTTTATATCAGTGGACTTTAAGCCGTGAAATTTAGTATCTGTGGGCGGAGAGGGTCCTGAAACTAATCCCCCACCAATACCAAGGGACAACTGCACTTTGATTCTATCCATGGAGATTAAGGCTGAGGATTTGATAATTAGGTTAGAAAGATTAGAATGCTCATTAGAGAAATGCAATTAAGACAAAAAAATGGGGTGCCTATCATGCGTGAGCTCCTGTGTGTTCAGTCTCCAGTACAAGCAAAAAAAAAAAAAATCCAAACCCAGGTGTCAGAATGTGGCAGAACTGGAACTTTTGCATATTGTTGGTGGAGATCCAAAATGGTACATGGAAAAAACAACGTGATAGTTTCTTATAAAGTGAAACAACCTTAATATATGATCTAGCAATTCCCTTCCTGCAGGCAAGTGTGCATAGCAATTTTATTTATAGTAACAAAACTTGGAAACAAATCAGGTGTCTAGCAATTTGATAAATGGGTATATGTTCAATGGAATACTACTTAAATTTAAAAGAGGAGTAAACTAATTCTTGTGACAATATGGATGACTTGAGCATTTTGCTGCTGGGTGCAGTGGTATAGGTCTATAATCCAGCATCTCAGAGAGGCAAGAGGATCACAAGTTGAAAGCGAGCCTGGGTAACATAGTAAGACCCTGTCTTAAAAATTGGAATTAAAAAAAAAAAAAAAAGTAGCGGCTGAGACTAGGGCTGTAGCTCAGTGACAAAGCACCTCTGGGTTCAATCCCAGTGCCACAACGCTAGCAAAAGCTGGAGACCGACTGTATGCTTTCTGATTCCATAACATTCCAGAGAAAGCAAGCTATAGTTACAGAAGACACATCAGGAGGTGCCAGGGACTGTAGGTGACAAAGGGGATTAACGAAAGGGCTGCATGAGAAATAGTCTGTATCTTCATTGTGGTTGTGGCTGTATGACTGCATATAGTTATTGAATCTCATCGGATTGTGCACTTACAAATGAGTATTTTTGTATGTAGGTAAAAGCTGGGCTTTTTTTTTTTTTTTTTTTTTTGCAGTGCTGGGGACTGAACCCAGGGCTTTGCTCCTGCCAGGAACATCTGCCACTGAGCTACACCTACAGCCCAATGCTGATTTAAAAAAAAAAAAAAAAAAAACTGAGCAGAGTAGTGCACACCTGTTATCCCAGTGACTTAGAAGGCTGAGACAGGATCACAAGTTCAAGACCAGCCTCAGCAATTTAGCAAGACACTGTTTATGTTAGAAAATAAAAAGGACTGGGGATATAGCTCAGTGACAAAGCATCCCTGTGTTTAACTCTCATTACCAAAATATAAAAATAATTTTCAAAAAGCACAAGAAAACACCATTTCATTAAATATACACAAATTAAAACCACAATGATATGACACTAGAATAATTAATGAGGCTGCCAAAACTAAATAGAATGTGCAGCAGTTGGAGTTAGTATACGTGACTGGTGCGAGTTACAAAATTGCTAGCCCTTTCTTAGGAAGTTAACATGTATTTTCCCATGAATACAATTCCACCACTAGGTGCTCTCCCCCCCCCCCCGGAGAAAAATAGAAATTACATATCCACCAGAAATGTTTATTGTAACTTTATAGCATCAAAAAGTTGAACTGATCTAAATGCCACTCAATAGAAGATGAAGTAAACTGGTATGGAAGACTACTCAACAGTAAAAGGGACAAACTTCTAACTCATGCAACATGGATGGACGAATCTCAAAAGCAATGAATAAAAGAAGCCAGACACAATGAGTGTATTCTGTAGAGTTGCATGAAGTTCAAAAACGGAAACTGAGGGATCCAAGTTGACAACCATTGCCTCTGGGAATTAATGGTTTAATAACAAAAGAGGAACCTGGTGTAGTGGCAGTGCTCCATTTTTTTTTTTTTTAAGAGAAAATCAGTTTTATGTTTTTGTTTCCTCAACACTTGCGTGTGTGTTGCTGGGGTTCAAACCTGGGTCCTTGCACATGCCAGACAAGCACTGCCACTGCTCCAGCCCCCTTGTGCTCCATTCCGATCTGGGTGTTGGTTACAATGGGCAATGCACTTGTTAAAGCTCATTGAAATGTATATGTAAGACTTGTACGTTTTTAGGATAGCATTTTTAATTGAGGTGAATTGATATTAAATTAAGCATTATAAAGTGACTAATTCTGTGGTGTTCTTTTTATTCACAATATTGGCAACTACCACTTCTATCTAAACCTAGAACATTTCCTCAGTCTGAAAGGAAACCCTGTGCTCATTAAACGGTTGCTGCCCTTCTCTTTGTCCTCAGCCCCTAGCAGCCACCAGTCTTCTGTTTCTGTAGATTTACCTCTTCTGGATATTTCATGAAATGGAATCAAATAGGGCTGGAGCGGTGGCTCAGTTGTATCACGCTTGCCTGGCATGCACGAGGACCTGGTTCAAACGCTAGCACCATGGACGCAACTGAGTGTTGGCGCAACAAAGACCAGATGAAAAACTAAAGTTGGTCTAGAACAGTAGAGAAATTTACTGCGTCACAGTTCTGGAAAACTAAATAAAATTGATTTTCTTTCTCTGTCAAGAGAGAGAAAATCAATTTTATATATTTTTTCATCTGACCCCTGTTTCTCTGACACTTAGTTGCTACGTGGTGCTGGAGTTTGAACCCAGGTCCTCCTGCATGCCAGGCAAGCACTGCAACTACTGACCCACCACTCCAGCCCCTGTGTCCAGCTGTTTTTCATTTTGAGACGGGGTCTTCCTAAGTTCCTGAGGCTGGCTCCAAACTTAAACTCTCCTGCCTCAGCCTCCCAGCTCTCT
This sequence comes from Aplodontia rufa, assembly GCA_004027875.1. Lineage (NCBI taxonomy): Eukaryota > Metazoa > Chordata > Mammalia > Rodentia > Aplodontiidae > Aplodontia > Aplodontia rufa. The sequence goes on from PVKS010018866.1 coordinate 13,061, forward strand.
GGAATTAGTCATGCTCCGCTGCACCTGACCAGATTTCCCCTTTTACAAGGACAGACTGATAGAGGGTTAAGGGCCCACCCTACTCCGGTATTAGTTCATCTTAATTATTCTGCAATGATTTTATTTCCAAAAGGGTCACATTCTGAGGTACCAGGGGACCAGCACATAAATATATGAACTGGGATGGGAGTTGGGGACAAGGTTCAACCCATCACAGATATATACGAGTGGCACTCCCAGGCTGAACCAGCTCTTAAATGCTGTGGCACTGGCACAGTCTCTGTGTACAGCCCTCTGGCCACACCCTTGATAGCCACTGGAGTGCATGGTATAGTTATAATTTGAAAGATTGTTTGACATCCCAAATCTTGATGCCCTTTGGCAGAGGAAAATAAAATTTTAAGTCACATTTCTCTTTTTGGGAAACAAACTCAGGATCCATGGGCCTGGTGTCGGGAATCTTTTTTCTTTTTTTTTTCTGGTTTTTTTTTTTTTTTTTTTGAACAACCTTACACGATTTTAACAAAATAATATAAAATGTGTATAAAATGTGTAAATATTCTGGATATTGCAATTATCTCCAGGAGTGCCCCCCCCAAATTACCCTCCCTTATATGGGAATCTTAAACATACCTGAGAATATCACGGATCAGCATCACTAATACTGCCCACTTTCCCCTACTGGAAGGGAAAAGGTCCAAATCCCTGGAGATAAAAGAATATTTTTCTATAATCCATCTCTATCCTAGACAAATTACTCTTTTTGAGAGAGAGAGAGAGGGACAGTGAGCGAGAAAGAATCAATTTTATTTAGTTTTTCATGTGGCTTTTTTTGCTCTGACTCTTCATTATGTACATCGTGCTGGGGTTCGAGCCCATGTCCTCATATATTCTGGGCAATGGCTGTAACTGCCGAGCCAGTGCTGCAGCTCTGACAAATGACCTTTCTAATGAGTCGTGACATGACAAGAACTTTGGCATTAGGAATCTCATCATCATATATTTCAGAATCGAAATGGGAGTCACTGGAAAAAGTATTAAAAGTGCAGTTCTTTGTGTACGGTAGGTGCTCAAGCAAAACAAATAATAGCTATCATGTAGGAATTTCTATTCTAACTCAGACACTGTTCTCAGTATAGATGCACACGCTCTGTCTTCCATAAGCACTCCTTCAATATCGGTATTGTCCTGAGTTAATGAATCAATGAATGAATGCATGCACCACCCTATTTCCTAGTAATTTGTAGAAGTTGCAAGTTTCGGAAATGAATGGGAAAACTTGGGTGAAGGAAGCCAAAATAGGCAAGAATATTAAGAGATTGAAAAATGTAACAAAATTAACCATGTGACCACAGGCACCCAAACAATTCGTAAGGGTTCAACCTCACAGATAGAAAGTATAGTTAGATAATTTAAAATATTTTTTGTGTTCTTGCCGTGAATTTTTCCCCATAAATTTGCCTCTTATACATTTTCTTTTCACTGGGAATGATGCAATAGATAGTGCATGTCCAAATAAAACCTTCTGCTGGGGCGCTGGAGCAGTGGCTCAGCAGTTACAGCGCTGGCTTGGCATGCACGAGAATGTGGGTTTGAACCCTAGTACTATGTACACAGTGAAATGTGGGATCAATGAAAGCCACATGAAAAAAAAATGAATCTCTTAAAAAAAAAAACCAAAAAAACCTGTGTCAGTTTGAAATAGGGTTTCCAACACTGTTCTATCTGCACATCCGGAAATTGTGGACTCGGAAATGGAAATGAATCCCTCCGTTTTATTCTTAACCTCTCGTTTTTTCTAGTGACTACACTTCCCCGTGGGTCCAGCCAAACCACCCCTTCATTTCTAGCACTAGCTTAGTCCATTTGTGTTGCTGCAACAGAATGCCATGGACGGGTCATTTGTAAAGAACAGGAGTTTCTCAGAGTTCTAGAGGCTGGGAAGTCCAAGGTCAAGACACCAGCAGGTCTGCTTGTTTGGTGAAAACTGCATTCTCCCTAGGAAAGGAAGGCTGTGTCCTCACATAGCAGAAGGTAGAAGGTCAAGAGAGATGAACTCCCTCTGTCAAACTCCTTCAATCCCATTCAGGAGAGAGGAGCCCTGCTGGCTTCATCACCTGGGAAAGCCCTATCTTTTAATACTATGTCATTGGCAACACCTGAATTTTGGAGGGGACACGTACAAGTTATAGCAAGTGCCATATATTATTTTCATGTTTTTAGACTTGAGATACATGGAACAACATGGGATGTAGTCTTTTTGTGTCTTTTTCTCGCACTCCGTATTATGCTTAGGAGTTTTGCTGACATGGGGTCTAACAGTTGCAGTTCATTCATTCTTGTTGCTCACTACCTGTGTAATTCCATTGTGGATGAAGTGGCATTCACTTTTCCATTCTACTATCAAAGATTTGAGTGGCTTTCAGTTAGGGCTGTTATAAATAATGCTACATATCTTTTGGAAAGCATATGTGCATATTCTGTTGAATTTTCACTTCAGAATGGAATTGCAAGGTGATGGGTAGAATCACCCTAGATCTCCCTAGTACTCCTGCCAGCAGTGTATGAAGGTCCAATTGAAGTGGAGCACCTGTATGATTTATAATTTTTACATTCTTAATTTTACTTATTTGCCTATAATTGTAGTCATTTTAGTGGAAGTGTAGGGCTTTCTCATTATGGTTTTGCATTGAATTTCCATGACGGTCAATGTGGGAGATTGTTTTCCAAAAGTGACTGCAACAAATTCAACCTACGTGTAATTCTACAATCCATCTTGCCCATAGGAATTAGTCTAATTTTCCTCCCCTTGATTGTGGGAGGGAGTGTGACTCTTCTGACCAGCAGAATATAGTAGAATTGATGCTGTGCCACTTTTGATGCTAGGTCATGAGAAATCAGGTATCTTCTGCCTTACTCATTGCAACATTCAGGCTTGAGTCCTGAGCTGCCAGGTGGTAAGTCCTCCGTACACTGAGGCTGCCCTGCGACGAGGAAGCCAAGCCACACGGAGAGGCCATCTGAAAACTCTCCAGACAATAATCTTAGTCTCTGGGTTATCTGTTGCTTCCAGATTCATCTAGTCCTCAGGCTAGAAGAAATTTGAATTTTCCTAGCTGAGATCTCAGAATTATAGAAAAAGTCATTCCCACTACGCCTACCCCAAATTCCTTGTTATTTTAAGTCACTTAGTATCTGGATAGTTTGCTATGCCATGATAATAAAAGTCTAACTAACACAATTGACGGCTTTGAGTACATAATGCTAGAACATTAGAACACTATGGCTCCATTCCTTCTTCCCTTTTGCATTAGTGACATACGTTTTAATTCTTTTTTATTTTAAGAGAGAGTGAGAGAGAAAGAGAGGATCAACTTTATTTTTTCATCTGGCCTTTGTTTCTCTGACACTTAGTTGTGCATGTGGTGCTGGGGTTTGAACCTGGGTTCTTGCACATGCCAGGCAAGTGCTTCAACCACTGAGCCACTGCTCCAGGCCCTACATCTTAATTCTTGATAAATCGCAAGAGTGCCAAAAGTTCTTTTCTTCTCTTTGGAAACTCTTCTTGGATTTTCAGTCTTCTGCCCTGTGCAACCACAGAATTTGGCAAATGTCCTGAGTGCACAACTGGCTAGATACTTGAGGTTCCCCGTATTTCTGCCAACATTTCTGCTAGATCCACTGCCCCCTTGAAAGTAAAGCCTGGGCTTTTACCTCCTGTTCACCTCAGAATTGCTAAACGTCTCCGGCATGAAAATCCAATAGTGGTCACCTCGAAGTTCTTTCCCTCCCGTGTCTTTGACCTTCTAGACCCTTGTTAATCATACTGTGGTTCCATGGGCCAGATGTCTGGAAGCTTATTAGAAATGCAGAATCTTGGGGTTGGAGCAGTTGCTCAGCGGTTAGAGCGTATTCTTGAATCATTATTTTCTATTTATTTGTTAAAAACAATAAAAACAGGGCTGGAGCGGTGGCTTGCTGGTTACGGCACTTGGCCGACATGTATGAGTACACAGGATCAAACCCCAGTACCCACGTACACAACTAAGTGGTAGAGCAACGAAAGCCATGTGAAAAGCTCAGTAAAAATTGATTCTGTCTCTCACTGTCCTTCTCTCTTAAAAAAACAAAAAACAATAAAAACAAAGTCCTGTTATAGATTAATACCAGGGCACCTTATAATGATGGCCATTTATCAAGGAAGGAAACTTACTTATATTATGTTTCATTCTCACAGCTGCCATGCAAAGTCGGTCTGTATTATTTTGTACGAGTTGAGAACTGAGGCTTACTCAAGAGGTTAGACATCTTCAAAGTCTCATGGAGAGAAAGCAGCAAAGCCAGGATTGAAACTATGCCATGTGGCTACATGCCCACACAGCCTGTGTTCTTTACCATAGTGAACTATTTTTTATTATCCTAAGGAAATTCATGTTTTAAAAGTTTAGGACAACATTCAGGAAAGCATTACAAATAAAAAAGAAAAAGAAAAGAAACTTGGTATGCTGATAATTCCAGTAGCTGGGAGGCTGAGGAAGGAGGATCACAAGTTTGAGGCCAGCCTGGGCAACTGAGTGAGAACCTGTCCCAAAATAAAAAACTGAGGGCTGGGGATAGAGCACCCCTGGGTTTAATCCCCAATACTAAGAAAGAAAGAGAGAGACAAGAGGAAGAGGAGGAGGCAGAAGAGGGCGAGGACGAGAGGGAAGGTAGGAAGGAAATACAAGTCATATAATTTATCACCATACTAATTTTGATATTTATCCTTCCAAATGTGTGTGTGTATGTGTGTGTGTGTATGTATGAGAGAGAGAGGGAGAGAGAGAGAGGTCAACTGTTAAAATGGTTTTATAACTTGCTTTTTTTTCTTCTTAATGAAACTTTGTCAGCATTTTAATAAAACCCATGTCTTGGGGCTGGGCTCGTGGCTCAGTGGTTACAGCGCTTGCCTGTCATGCGTGAGTATGCTAGTTCAAACCCCAGCACCACGTACACAACAAAGTGTCCAAGAATGAAGGTCACATGAAAAACTAAATAAAAATTGCTTCTCTTTCTCTCTCTCTCAGTCCCCTCTTTCTTAAACAAACAACAAACAAACAAACAAAAGCCTCAGGAAGGACCAATGGTTGGATATTTCATCTCATTCCCTTTGGGGAAGTGATGACAGATCAGAGACCAAAAATGGTCAAGTATGGGGTTGGGGATTTATCTCAGTGGCAGAGTGCTTGCCTAGCACGTGCAAGGCCCCGAGTTCAGTCCTCAGCCCTGAAAAAAAAAAAAGTTCAAGTATTTGCTTTGTAAAAGTTGAAATCAGACACATGATGAAATGTTTGGGAAAAAAAATATTTGATTACTGAGAGCCAGTTTTCCCTGGATGAGTTGCCTTAGGTGGAGGAAGGCCAGGCAGTGGAGCTCACTGTTAGTCATGGCAACTCCCAGGGTCTCATTTCTGGTTTTGACCTTATTAGCTATATGCCTGGAAAAAAATTGTTTTTTAATTTCTGCCCCTAAGCATTCCATTCTAAGATATTGGGAGGATAATATTACAACTCTTAAAGTGACACATAAATGGTAATATTAGGAAAATGCACAGAATAGTGCCTGGCACTCAAGTGTTGCCTCTTTCTCCCCTCTTCCCTCCTTTTTTGGGAGCATGTGGATGTCCTGGGGATTGAACTCAAGGCCTTGCCCAGGCTAAGCCACTGCTCCACCATTGAGCTCTGAGCTACATCCCTCTTCTTTTTTCTTCTATTCCTCCTCCTCCTCCTCCTCCTTTTCCTTCTTCTAGGCTGATGTGAGTTCCTGAGATGGGGTCTGTGTTCTGTATTTCTCTTTCCTCTGTGATTTTTTTGAATATGAGAACAGTCTCAGACTTCTAGGCAGGAAGGCCTGAGGTGGCCTCAAAATTCTCCACTGGATATTCCCAGGAGCCCAAGAAGAGTGCAGAAGTAGGAGGGGAGAGGGGAGAGAGAGTGCTTGTGCTCAGAGCTCTTTGTTCTGGGTAGGGATACAGGGTGGAGCCAAGCAGAAAGGAGGATGTTTCCATTAATGGCAGCTGAGGACCAGGTTGTGACCCTCACATCCATCAGCACAAGGACAGGACAGGACAGGACAGGTACAATACTGCCATTCTCACACTGACAACCTGGACATGGTTCCCAACGAGACTGCCCTTGCTCCATATACCAGCCTCAAGCCACTCAGCTTCAGCTGATTGATCTGCTGCAAATTTAGAGGTACGCATAAGCTCATCAAGCTTGATAATAACAGAATGACTTACAACTTCAGGAAAGCTCTGTGATTACTGCTTTGATTTCTATATAGTTTGTCCCCAAGAGCTGATGTGTTAGATGCTTGGCCCCCATTGTGACAGTATTGAGAGCAGGTGGAATCTTTAAGATTAGGTAATTAGGGCTTTGTGGGTGCTGTCCTCAGAGGAGATTGGTACTGGTCTCATGGAATGAGATAATGTTCTTCCTAAAAGTGAGCTGTTATAAAAATGTAAGCATGACCACCAAATTGCTCTGTGATTTCCCATCTCACCATGAAATCTCTTCCTCCAACATGTGTGCCCACCATGATGTGATATAGCCAAAGGGGCCTGCACCAGAGATTAAATAGGTGGTACTATGCAATCTTGAATTTTCAACCTCCTCACCTGTGAGCTAAATAATCCTTTTTTTTCCTTATAAAGTACCCAGAATTGGGTATTTTGCAATAGCAATGGAAAATGGACCAATACATTAATAAGTATAGTTTATTATGAAGGATACAAATCAGGACCAACCAAATGAAGAGACCTATCGGGAAAGCCTGGAAGAGTCCTGAGTGAGGGTGTAGATCCATTAGAAGGTAGGACTCATTGCCTAAATCTGTTTGTCTGTTTGTTTTAGTCCTAGGATTTGAACCAGGCATGCTTTACCACTGAGCTACATCCCCAGTCCTTTTTATTTTCTTATTTTTAAATTTTGAGACAAGGACTCCCTAAATTTGCCCAGATTGGCCTTAAACTTGTGATTCCTCTGCCTCAGCCTCCTAAGTCACTGAGATTACAGGCCTAGTTCTGCCTTATTTCTTTTTTAAGTTTACGTTTTGAAACAATCCTTAATTTTTTTTTAAATTTAGACAAGTTATTTCTTTCTTTCTTTTTTTTTTTTTTTTGGCTAGGAGTCTCATAACCTATAGAAAACCATACATAAACATTTTTAAAGACATCTTTACTTTTTTCTTACCAACAAATTTGAATTAACTCATTTGTCAAAGATTTGCCTAAGTCATACAAATCAAAGGGCATTTGGGTTCTTGTATTTATTTTTTTTAATTAAGGAGTGCTTGGGGCTGGAGCAGTGGCTTGGTGCTTACAGTGCTTGCCTTGCATGTGCGAGTACTCGAGTTAAACCCCAGCACCACGTACACAACAGTCTTGGAGCAACAAAGGTCACATGAAAAACTAAATAAAGTTGATTCTGTCTTTACAAAAAAAAAATAAGGAGTGCTTACTTCTGTCAGCCAATTTGGTACCATGTAAACAATATACAAACATAAGACACATAGATGTAGCGTTCAGTGGACACATGCTCATAAACATACATAAAATAGACCAAAAAATCAAGCATTTTATAACTTTCATTTATATTTGACATTTACTAATTTTTTAAAAATTGCCCAAGCTGTCCTTGAACTTACATTCCTTCTCCCTCAGCCTCCAGAGTTACTGGGAGTGCAGGCATGTACTATGGTACCTGGCCAAAATGTTTCTTATAAAGGGTTGGTAAATCATGCTAGTTGATAAGTCCCTTTAATTTAATTTGTTTTATAATCAGATATGATCCTTCAGTGAGTTGAGCAAACCTTGCTTTCTATGCCCACTCAACCTGGGAAAGCTTCTCTTAAGCTTTTTGAAAATTTTCCAGTGTAATTTGCCCAGTGCTATTTGCAGAACTCATTTGGTAAGAAACTAGTCTGGTAGCTGGAGCAAGAGTCAGTGAAATGAATCTCTAATCTCTTAGTTCCTATCATAAAATGGAACCAAAATAATAGGAAAAGAACAGCCAAATGCAGAAAGTCAAAGTCATCATACCCATATGTGAAACTAGGGATAAAAAGGAAAAGTGTGGGAGATCATGTTTAAATAAAAGGGAGATCAGTAGAGTGGAGGGAAACTCAGTAGGATGAGTTGGATGGAGGAGAGGAGGAAATGGGGAACAATATTGACCAAATTATATTGTTATGTCATGTGCATGTACAAATATTCAACAGTGAACCCTCTACGTAGGATTTATAATACACCAAGAAAACGCGGGGAACAAGAAAGGGGAACATAGAATAATCACACTAAATCAGAACACACTTTCAGATCAGGGCAGAGTGGGACCAGATATCCCAAAGGGTGCTGGCTAGCCAGAGACCTCCAGCATTATATCGTAAGATGGGAATTCTTCAGCTCCAGCACCTACTATGGGCCTTTATCCCACAGGTGTCACTCAGGGATGTCCCCTTTCCCCCACTTTCTTTTATCAGAGGGGAGTTAAGATGAAGAGCCCTAGAATCTGAGAATTGATTGCCCAGAGTGCAAAAAAGGAAACAACAGGAGGGAAAGTTCTTAGAAGATCTTCATCGAGGGTGAGAGGGAAGCTGGGCATGATGGTGCTCACCTGTAATCCCAGACTGAGGCAGGAGGATTGCAAGTTCAAGGCCAGCCTCAGCCACTTAGTGAGGCCCTAAGCAACTTAGCAAAACCCTGTCTCAGAGTAAAACACACACACACACACACACACACACACACACACACACACACACACACACACAGGCTGGGTGTGGGTTCAGTGGTTAAGCACCTCCTAGGTTCAATCCCTGCTACAAACAAACAAAACAAAAAGGGTGAGAGGGAGCCAGTATGTGAGTCAAAAGTGAATGAGGAAGAGACACAAAGGAAGGAAACATATAAGAATGAACTTTATCAGAGTACTGCAGTTAAGATCTGTTGGGGGGCTGCATTGTCCCCCCGGGAGCCAATCAGGAGGAGGGTGAGTGCCGACGGCTGGAACCCGGGTCCCCCCTCGTCCGGGGACCCCTTCCCTCCCAGCCGGGGAAACGAGTCAACCACAGGCAGCTGATGGCAGCTCAGAATCCCTCTATTCTTAAGGCACACGGGTTTTTATAGAGGAGGGGAGACAGCCAAGGAATCAATAATCCTTCCAAGGGAGTTGCCAGGTGTTATGTAGATTTCAGTACAGACAAAAAAACTAGGGTACAGACAAAAACTAGGGAGTAACCTGTCGTTAAGACATTTTAACCCACCCTATCTTTAACAAAGCACGACCTAGCAGCCCTTTCAGAAGGAGCTTATGCAAATAGTCATAAGATCACACTAGGGTGGCTGATGAAATGGAGGTGAAGGTCAGACCCCAATAATTGTCACAAGGTCACTCTCACTCTAGGGCAGCTGACGAAATAGAATGGTCAGACTCCAACAAAGATCAGCACCAGAAGATACAGTGAGACTTCTGGCAGCAAGAAGAGTTGAAGCAGCAAAGACGGAGGGGTGGCTCTGGGATACAGGAACAAGTTGCAGAGGACAATGACAGGCAAAGGAGCGGAAGCAGCGGGTGATAGCTGGATGCGTGGACCAGCAACAGGACACTTACATTCCTAGATCCTGACCTCCAGAAGTGTTCCAAGAAAATCCTCATGGAACGGGGCCAACAGCTCCCAGGGCCGTCAAACTCTGTTCTCACCACAGAGATAAATTCTGCAAAAGTTTCAACCTCTCCAAAGAGACCCCACTGTTCCTGACGGCCTTCTTAGGCAAATGTCCCTGCTTACTTACAGTGGATCCCAGGAACCAAAAATCAGTCCCCCAACATTCCCTCTCTGCTGATCAGTAGATCTGCCTCCCTTCCTCAGACCTGAGGACTGAGCCCAGGGCATTCTGCCTCTGAAATACATCTAAACCTTTTTTGTTTTGAGACAGGATCTGGCAAAATTGTCCAGGTTGGTCTAGAACTTGCATCCTTTCTGCCACAATCTCCTGAGTAGCTAGGAGCACAGGCATGCACCACTGTGCCTGGCTCTATCTGCAATTTTATTTTATGTATTTATTTTTCTTTTAAAAGGAGAGAGGCACAGTGAGAGAGAAAGAGAGAGTCGATTTTATTTATTTATTTATTTATTTTGGTGTGGCTTTTGTTGCTCCAACACTTGATTGTGTACATGGTGCTGGGCTTCAAACCCGCATCCTTGTGCATGCCAGGCAAGCACCTAAATTGCTGAGCCAGAAAGAAGCTAACTCCTATATTATTTAACATTCTTCTAGAGTAATAACTTAGAATTTTTCCCCATAAAACACACAAAATTTTGATCAACATTTTCCTTAATTTGTACATTTGGATTATTTCAAAATGCTCTCAATTGTCTAAAAAACTTACAATAAATACATTTGTAAGAAGAAATACTTTCTTTTCATATAAAGAACAGTGTTCTGGATTCCTTAACGATGAAAACAAGAGAAAGTGACAGAAAATCCTGCCAATTATGTCAAAGGACAGTAAATCTACACCAGCTATGTCAGGTTCACCTATTTCCTTTGGGTAAAGTACGTTGTGAAAACATTTGAACAGTTTTGAGGTGTTTGTTAGATACAGTCATTTACATTCTATAAAAGACAGAGTAGATTAGTCCTCAAAAACCCAGTCTCTCACTTTTGTGTTTTCTGTAGTTTCCAGATGTTCTAGATATTTTGTAAATAATAAGCAGCTGAAAATAATTCATTGCACTGAATGAAACTCTATTAAACTATATTGAATTAAAAAAAATAAATTGCTGAGCCCTCTATCTGCAATTTTAAATACACCAAATGGAAACTCTAAATAGTGTTCATTTTGAGGGGTTGTAAGCATAGGGGTTGCTAATTTTGCTACATCATGCAAGTAGTGGAATTAAGGGTGATTTAAAAAAATATATATCTGGGGCTTGGAGCGGTGGCTCAGCAGTTACGGTGCTTGCCTGGCATGTGCGAGGACCCGAGTTCAAACCCCAGCACCACGCACACAACAAAGTCTTGGAGCAACAAAAACCACATGAAAAACTATAAATAAAATTGATTTTCTCTTTCTGTCTCTCTCCCTCACTGTCTCTCTTTAAAAAAAAATCAGAAATGCTTTGCAGTATATGTACATTATTTAGAAAGAAATGAAAACATCAAATTTCTACTATATCCTATCAGGAGGCTTGAAAAGTTTTGGTTTGTTTTTAATTTTTGAAATCACAAAAAGTATGAGTTGATAATTAAAAGAAAGAGTGCTGTTGTTCAGCTCAGTGGTAGGTGCTTGCCTAGCATGTGCAGTACTCTGGGTTTGATCCCCAGCACTGCAAAAAAAAGAAAAACAAAAATGATACTGGGTTCAGTGGCACCCATTCTTCATCCCAGCCCTTAGGAGCCAGACACGGCAAGATCCTTGGGCCCAGGAGTTTGAGGTCAGCCTGGTAGCATAGTAGGATCCCATCTCAAAGAAAAAAATAAGAATGAATGAATGAATTTGAAGAGCTTTGCCTACTCCTGTTACGCTCACATTTCAAATCAATTTTTATGTGCACTATTACTTATACTTATTTTTAAATTAATTTATTAGCCCAAGAATTTTTTTTTTTTTGAAAGAGTGGACAGTGAGGAAGAGAAAGAAGCAATTTTTTATTTAGTTTTTCATGTAACTTTCATTCCTCGGACACTTGGTTGTGGTCATGGTGCTGGGGTTTGAACTCATGTACTTGTGCATGCCAGGCAAGCGCCACAACCACTGAGCCACCGCTCCAGCCCCTACTTATACTTATTTGATATATTTTTTCAATTATACATTTCACCCATACACTCTTTTTCTAATATCAACCTCCCCTCTCATAGAAAGGAAGAAAGAGATGCTATGTGTAGCTAAAGATTTAATTGTTTTAATACATTATCATTGCTTTCGTTGAAGTTTTTCTTTTTCTTTTTTTTTTTTTTAAGAGAGAGAGAGGAACAGCGAGAGAGAGACTCAGTTTTTTTTAATTTTTCTTGTGGCTTTCATCATGCTGACGCTCGGTTGTATGTGGTGCTGGGGTTTGAACCCACATCCTTGTGATGCCAGGCAAGCACCGTAACTGCCGAGCTCCGGCTCCGGCTCCTCACTGAAGTTCTTGGTTCTTTGAGGATCCAAGTTCATTAACAGGTATCACATTGGGAAACTCATTATCAGAAAGTTCAGAAGAAAATGTCCTTGTGGCATGACTTTTGAATGACCCACTTCGATAAGACAGATATTGTGTGCACATGTTACAAAACTCGGAGTCCAAAGATCACGCTGTGAAGGTCTGTCTCTGGGGAGAGGTTCCACCCAAATGATAATCAGAACTAAACTTTCTCCGTAAAGACCGAAGGCATCCACCCGAAAAGGAATGAATGCTCCTGCACCTCCAAGCCTTCGGTTCTCTCAAGTCTCTAAGCTTTTTCCCTTCTCAGGAATTCATTTCCTGCTGTCTGCCTCCATGTTCATTCACATTACGCAAACTTCAGCTTAATTTTCAATTTCTCTTGCTTACAGTTGTATTTAAATCATGTTTACCCATCTCAAAACAGCCTTTCCTTTTCTTGTGTTATTCATCGAATGTCTGATTTTTAGATTTATTTATATTTGGATTATTTTATTCTGTATCTATCAGTCAAATAAAATACCCATTAGAACAAGAAAAAAAAATTTGTCTCTGACCCTTTTGTCCCAGAGACAGCTACTGTTACAAGTTACTTATATATACTTTCTGAAATATTCTATGGATATATAAGCATTAGCCTAGCTATATGGTAGTATATCATAACACTGTTATGCATATTAGATTTTCTAATTTAAAATATATATCTTAAAAATTGTGATATATCATCATGTTTGGGGCTGAATTATATAATTCTTCTTTTTAAAGCTCCAAATGATTCCAATGTATGGATTAACATAATTCGTTCTATTACTCCTCTACTGATGAACATTTATGGTGCTTCTGATATTTTTTTTGTATGTACAATGGATATATACAAATATCCTTCTATATTTGTGCTTTTGCAAATGTGTATGATAAATCCTTACTACTAGTACTGCTTGTTCAAGAGGTAAGTGTATCTAAAACTTCGAATACTCTGTAGCAATTCCATTCCCTTGAACCATGATTCAATTTGCTTCCCTACTCTGAACTAAAATGTAGTATCAAATTTTCTTTTGCCCATCTTATAGGTAAAAAAATGCAATTTTGATTTGTCTTTGCTTTTTATATGTTTAATAGCCATCAATGGGGGCAGTGGCACACAATTGTAATCCCAGAGACTCTGGGGGCTGAGGCAGGAGGATTGCAAGTTGGAGGCCAGTCTCAGAAACTTAGTGAGAGTCTGTATCAAAATTAAAAAGAAAAAAAGGGCTGAGGATGTGGCTCAGTAGTAGGACACCCCTAGGTTCAATCCCCAGTAGAGGGGGCCTGGGAGGGTAGAAAAATTAAGAGCCATTCCTTTTCTATGAATTGTCCATTAATTATGCTTTCGCTTTATTTCATTTCACTCATTTTTAGTTTTACTCAAATTATAAAAATAATACTTGTTATTTAAAAATTCTCTTGTTAGGATTTGGGGTTGTAACTTGATGGTGGAGCTCAAGACCTAGCATCAAAAACAACAATAAAACAAAACAACTCTTGTTGGGCAAGGAGGAGAAAAAAAAATCCAGCTACTTGGTATTATGAGAGATACTTTTAATTAAAACTAACAGACCGATTGAAAATGGATGGTAAAGGTATAGCAAACAAATGCATGAAGGATAAAATAGGAGTAAAATACTTAAGTATGTCTGATTTGTTTTATTTTATTTTTTTTAGATATGTTACGGTGCTGGGGATCAAACCTAGGGCCCTGCGCACGCTGGGCAAGTGCGTTCCCACTGAGCTACACCCCCAGCCCAGTATTTCAAATTTATCAATGGTAACATCCATCAGGAATATAGAGTAGTCATGGAACTTTATGTATCTAACAACAGATCTTCAAACTATAAAATAAAAGCTGTTGGAAATATAAGAAAATTTGAAAAATCCACAATATTTTTAGGATACTTGTACCTCTTTCAGAAGCTAACCAGTCAAAAATAAGGAAAGTTTAAGAAGAATTTGAGACAAATTAATAAATTAATAAACAGAGACTACATATTTTTTTAAAAATACACATGGGCTAGGTATAGTGGCACACAACTATAGTCCCAGTTACTGGAAAGGCTCAGCAGAAGGGTTGCAAGTGCAAGGCCAGTCTGGCAATTTCGTAAGACTTTGTCTCAAAATAAAAAATAAAATACACCTAGAACATTCAGAAAAAATAAACAAGCTCTGGGCCATTATCAACATTTCAACAATTTTTTTTTTAAAGAAAGAGGGACAGTGAGAGAGAAAGAATCAATTTTATTTAGTTTTTCATGTGGCTTTCGTTGCTCCAACACTTCAATGTGTACGCGGTGCTGGGGTTTGAACCTGTGTCCTCACACCTGCCAGGCAAGCACCATAACCTCCGAGCCACTGCTCCAGCCCCAGCATTTCAACAATTCTAAAGAGCAAAACATATGTACACTCTCATCATTACTTAATAACAAGATAAATTAATAGTAAAATAATAAGTCCTTTCAAAACAAACAAAAACCCCTCAACTATTCACATTCAAAGAAAATCACTTTCTGTATTAGAGTAAGAAGGAAATCAAAATGAAAGTTATAATCTGAAAATGAATGGAGAGGGAAATGACATAGTGAATCTTGTTGGATGAGTCCAAAATAGTATCACATGAAAATGTATTACATCAAATACAGTTGTTAGAAAATAAGAAAGCTTTTTTCAGCAGCCACTTCTTTAAAAGTATTTTTTAAATGTAATATGCCTGCAAGGTGTGGAGATATACACCTCTAATCCTTGCGACTCATGAGGTCGAGGCAGGAGGATTACAAATTTGAAGCCAACTTGGAAAAATTAGCAAGACCCTGTCTCAAAACAAAAAGGCTGGAGATGTAGCTCAGTGTAGAGTACTTGCCAAGCATGTGCAAAGCTGTGGGTTCAGTCCCCAGCACCGAAGAAAGAGAGAAACCTAGAAAAGAATTCAGGCAGGGTGGAAGAGGAGTAGAATCAGGGGCATGTCATGTTGTCACTACGTATGCATCTATGATTGTACAACAACACAACTCCTCGATAAGAAAAATATAAAAGTAGAAATTGGGGAGACTGGAACAGTGGTTATGGTACCTGGCATGCATGAGGATGCGGGTTCGAACCCCAGCACCACATACACAGCAAAGTGTCAGAACAATTAAAGCCACATGAAAAACTAAATAAAATTGGTTCTCTCTCTCTCTCTCTCTCTCTCTATCTCTCCCTCTTTAAAAAAAAAAAAGTACAAATTGGATTTCCACCCATTGATACTTGAATTCACTCTTTGGAAATAACTTGACACCCTGAATAAAATATGAAAAGTTTTTCTTTTCTTTCTCTCTCTCTCTCTTTTTAAAGACAGGGAGACAGTGGGAGTGAGAAAGACAGAATCAATTTTATTTAGTTCTTTTTTTCATGTTGCTTTCATTGCTTGAAAGCTTCTTTGTGTACGTGGTGCTCAGGTTTGAACCTGCGTATTTGCGCATGCCAGGCAAGCACCTTAACCGCTGAGCCACCGCTCCGGCCCTGAATAGCTTCTTCTTGAAATCATCAACATCAGAGAACAAACAAGATAATAAAGAATTACCAGGAATTATCAGAAAAATCCAGAGATAAATTAGGCATTTAGGACCACATTCCTATTAGTGGTAGTTCCCATGTTCAGAAGAGGAAATTGGGTGCTGGACCCTCTCGTGCGGGGTGAAGAAAAGCTGGAATCCGAGATCGCTGCTCTCTGAACTTTAGGGTGGGACCCAGAAGGATGAAGGACTGGAAATAGACGCACCTCTGCAGGTCCCCTTTAGCTTCAAAGCACCGAGGCCTGACCTGGCACCAGGGGTCCTGGATTGCTTGTACATTCAAGCAACTCTCTGAAACAGAAGTAAATCTCCCCTGAGGAAATCGAGGTCATCTTAAACCTCAGATAATCTGTAACAGAAGTCTGAGTGACAGTTGTTGGCCTGGGAAGAAATGTGGCCACATGAACGAAACCCCCGAGGAACAACAGACAATACAAATTGTCCTACAGGGATTCCAGATATCGCAGTTAATGGTCATAGTCCTGAAAACAATATGTTTACAAAATCAAAGGGATGTAAAAGAGGAAATTAGGAATTTTGCCCTAAAACAAACTATTAAAAAGGACGTAAATTTTTTATTAAAAAACTAATCAAAGTTGAAAACTGAAAAGTGTAAAAATGGAAATATAGAATTCAAAGGATATGTATCTTCAAAAGCCGGAAGAAAGGATTTTGAATGTTTTTACCATAAAGAAATGATAGAGCCAGGCATGGTGTCACAGGCCTGTAATCCCAGCAACTCAGGAGGCTGTGGCTGGAAAATCGCAAGTTCAAGGCCAGCCTCAGCAACTTAGCAAGACCCTGTCTCAAAATAAAAATAAAAATGGGCTGGGGATGTGACTCAGTGGTTAAGTGCTGCTCGGTTCAATCCCTGGCACCAAAAAAGAAAAAGAAAAAGGGGCTGGAGTGGTGGATCAGCAGTTTCTGTGCTTGCCTGGCACGCACAAAGACAAGGGATTGAACCCCATCACCGCATACAAAAAGAAGTGTCAGAGCAACAAAAATCACATGAAAAACTAAATAAAATTGATTCTCCCTTTCTCTCTCTGTCCCTCTCTCTCTTAAAAAAAAAAAAGGAAGAAAGAAATGATAGATATTTGAGGAGATATACTTACATTGATTTAAACATCACACAACGTATACATGGATCAAAACATCGCATGGGTCTCAAGATACAATTTTTATACTTATTTCTTGTTTTTATTTTGGGACAGGGTCTTGCTAAGTTACCCAGACCAGCCTCGAACTTTTGATCCTTCTGCTTCAGACTTGCAGGTAGTAGGGTTTACAGGTATATGCCTCTGTGCGTGGCTAACATGTACAGTTCTTTTATTTCTATTCATCAGTTGAAAAATACATTTAATTGATTTTGAAGAAAAAAATTCAGTGGGTGCTGTAACATGCCTGAAATCCCAGTTACCAGGGAGTCCTAGGCAGGAGGATCACAAGTTAGAGGCCATCTTCAGCAACTTACTGAGGCTCTGTCTCAAAAGAAAAAAAAATGAGGAAGAAAAGGGCTGTAGATATAACTCAATGGTAGAGTAAACCTGGGTTCAATCCACAGTACCTCAACAAACAAAGGAAAACTAAGGAACTAGAAAAGACAAAAGAGACTATTGGAGACTAAGGCCAACAGGACGCCTAGCTGGATGCCAGAGAAAAGAATTGGTGGTAAACAACTCTTAAGAGGCCCAGCTGGCTTGTGATTGGTAAACTGCCTGACTGCAAGACTAAGCTATTTGGCCGCTCATTTGTTATAATTGGTTGAATGTGTTTGCACTGGATCCCTGTTGGTTGTTGTAACAGATAAATACCGGGCATACAGGGAAAAAGTGTAGCCACTAGTCAGAGAAGCAGCAGCGGCAGAGACAGAAGAAGAAAACCTAACATGCAGGCAGTAGAAACAGGGACTCCCAAGAGAGGAAATGTGAATAGCCTTGACTCTAAATGTAAAAGCCTTGCCTCTAGTAAAGAGGAAGGAGATATAAAAGCCTCTAGTGGGAGGAGATGCATGTAAAGGCCTTGCCTTTAAAAGTGAGAAGGTGGAGAAGGAAGCACTTGGAGGCCTCTAGTGAGAGAAAGGGAAAAATAAAGCACTTGGAGAACTCAGGACCAGCGGGTCTACTTCATTCCCAGTCAACCGCCCGATTGAAAGCTGTCCGGTTCCTGCCGGCTGGGACCGGACAGAGACAAGGAGTTGGAGGTTTAATTCAGTGATAGACTGCATTCTTAACATGTGCAGGCCCTGGGTTAGATCTCTAGCAACACACACACACACAAATGATGACAATGATAAATAAAGGAGACAGTATACAGTGAAAAAGGTCTAACGTAAGCATAGGTCAAGTTGTAAAAGAAGAGAAAGAACAGGAAGAAACAATGTTGTTTCTGTAGATAATGGCTCAAAAAACTCCCAAAGCTGATGAAAGACATTTAGCCACAGATTTAAGAAACTTTGATAGCTGCTAGGCAGGCATTTTTAGGGGCAATCTTGGAATAAGGTCCTTCAGAGAAATTTACAAGGAGCTAATCAAAAATCCTAGAGTCCTTTGACACATTCTTTTTCTTTCTTTCTTTCTTTTCTTCTTTTTTCCCCAACATGAACAGCCTGGGAATGGATCCCATGGACTTGCTCCCACCAGGTGAGTGCTCTACCACTGAGTCAGATCCCCAGTCCCATTGTCCCATCTTTTTTTTTTTTTTTAAGAGAGAATCAATTTTATTTAGTTTTTCATGTGAACTTTGCTGCTCTAACACTTTGTTGTATATGTGGCACTGGGGTTCAAACCCACGTCCTTGAGCATGCCAGGCAAGTGAGTCACTACTACAGCCCTGTCCCATCCTTTTTCATTCATTCTTTTTAAGTGACTTAAAGTAGACTTTGCTCTTTATAATACTAAATTCTCTGCCCAGAGGTGTGAGTGGGAGAGGATTACATTTTTTTTTTTTAGTACAGGGGATTAAATCTAAGGGTGCTACATCCCCATCCCTACTTATTTATCTACTTTTGAGGTGGTCTCACTATGTTGCCTAGGTGGGCCTTCAATTTGCAATCATCCTGCCTTAGCCTCCCAAGTTGCTGGAACTACAGGCATACACTACCATGCCCAGCTACACAGGGATACTTAATTTCTAAGTCATATCCCCAGCCCTTATTATTTTTTATTTTGAGACAGAGTCTTGCAAAATTGCCCAGGTTGACCTCAAATTTCCAATTCTCTTGCCTCCGCATCCGGAGTCACCCTGGCGCCTCCACAACCTGTGGCATGTTTTCCTTTAAAGATTTAAAATATGGTGTCAAACCAAACATACTCAGGAATGTGCATGATTGTACATATGAATGAGTCTTGTCCATATGTGAAGATGTATAATTTTCCCTGGTTAAAAAAAAAAACAAAAAAACGGGCAGTTGCAGCGCTTGCCTGGCATGCGCAACTGCACAGGTTCAAGCCCCAGCACCCACGTACACAGCTAAGTGTGGCAGCAACAAAGGCCATCTGAAAAACTCAATTAAAAAAAAAAACTCACTGTCCTTCTCTCTTTAAAAAAACATACAAGGTGTCCTGCTTCCAGGTACCCCTCCGCTTTGCGGAGTCTCTGCTTTTCTTCCTAAATAAATCCTACTCCTTTTACTCCTCCTTCCATGGTTGTCCGTGGATTTTATTCTTCAAATTCATGAGACAAGGACCCAGAAGATCGGCGCCGAATTCCCAGGGTGAATTTCCACCACACCAAGAGCTGCAACACCCAGCTTTTAGCTGGAGAATTGCTAACACTTTCGGCTGCAGACACCTGCAGCCAGCCCAGATTCCCAGTTTTAACTGGGAATGGCTGCAAACACTAGAAGCGGGCTATTTTGGCCGCTGGAATCTGTAGCGGCCCAGCTCCATTCGCCAGTGGGAGCAGAGAATCCGGCCTCATCTCAAAAACCCCGCATCATTTTGGTTCCTGACAGGGAATTCTCTTCGGAAGGGTGAGTAAAATGGATAACTGCTCTGTCACTTTTTCTTCCAGGAGTCCTGTACTCCATTTGGTACACCTTATTTCTACCAAAATACCGGGACACTGCCAGCCAATTAACAGTGACTAGAGGCTGCCGGACTTGAGACCCTGGGGACAGGCGTTGCTGGAATGAGACTTATCAGTCCCTCCCACCTTGGCAGAGAGAATGTCAGTTTGCTCTTGCTCCAGTTTCCTTTCATGGAGGTCCGCTTGATCGAGAAGCTGAGGCCTCTACTAAGGGCACCCTAATTCTCTGGCTGGGGCTACTCCCCACTGTGAACACCAGGTCTCTAGAGATGGCCAAAAGCTGATCGGTCACACATGGAAACTCCATCTGCACTTTAACCTTTCATGGCTTCTCGCCCGATGGTAGAGGCAGGCCTCACTCAGATTGCTTCTCAGAAAATTCTGGGGCAGAGTCTTGTCCACCAATCTACCAGTGCGTGAGCGAGTTCATCTCCACTTTAATCTCCTTTGCCGCTCTGCCTTTTATCTGCTTGGTAGAAAGCTCAATCTCAGGTTCTATTTCACTGATCTTCAGTTTTGCCAGTTTATGTTTTGTCAGACTAGAAAAAATATTCTTATCCTTCTAGGAAGAATAATGGGTCTCAAGATTCTAACTCTGCCAGTTTCACTAGGAAAAACCCATGGCTCTCATTTTAATTGCTGCAAGACACTTTGTCCATTCTGTTCTCCCTCCCCACCTACTAGGTTAATGGTTTCAGATTTTGGGTCTGTAACAATGGGGACATCACTCCTGGCTCTATAAATATGATTGCTTTATGCAGCTAGGAAAGAACTTTCACCCTAATTGAGTAAAAAGGCAAATATAGTCATCAGGAAAGACTTAATTTGTCCAGGGCACATGCTTCTCAGAAATTTCTCTCCCACAAAATTATAGCTAAGAAAGCTGGTGGCCTCTGAGATGCCCAACACGGTCGCCAGTGCTTCTCAATTCGACCCAGGGAAATCAGGGTTTTTCCCTTTAAGAGGGAAAGAACACAGAAGGGATTTTGGGGCCATGCGTTGGTAAGGAGCAACTAAATCCAACCTGCCCAAATCCTAGTCAGGCCTCAATACATGGTCACTAACGTTTTGAGGAAAGGAATCTTTGAGTGAAGGGACTTTGAGGAATGCGCCGGTAAGGGCGACTAATCCGACCACTCAACAGTCCCAGTCAGGCCTCAGGAGGTGGTCGCCAACCACTTTGAGGTTCACAGGAGATCAAGGGACGCCTAGATATGAGACAAAGGAGGGATGCCTAGGGACACTTCTTCCCCCTTGTCTTTCAGATGGAAACTCCATCTGCACAGGCACTCAAACAGGTATTCCTTTGCCAGTCAAACCCTGAGGAAAATACTAGATATTTTCGATATTCAATCCTGGCCCAAATGTCAATCAGAGAACAGAGACAAATGACAAATTATAACTCCATCTTACAGCTAGACTTGCACGAGGGGCTGCCCAAACTAGTTCCAGGCCAAGGAAAAAAGTGTCACTTTTAAATCCAAACTGTTTGTGGCACTTCCCCATACTCTGAGGAACCGTTCTCTAAGTTTCAGAAAGGAGGAAGGAAAACAAAAGGGATCTGGGAGGTGCAAGCTGCTCCAGGTTCCAAGCCTTTTGAGATGCTTGAGAGGGCTGCATTCTTTTGCAAAGGTCTGTAGTTTTGCAACTGGGACTCAGCTTCTGGAAGCTGACTTGGAAGGCCCAAGAATTTCACTTACTTCTTGCAGAGTTTTCTCTTCAAATGGACACAGGAAAGAAAAATGGAAAATTCTAAGGTCTAAGTTTTCTTTTCTAAAAAAGCTTTTCCCGAGAATTTCACAGGCTGCCACATTCTTTCAGTGTCTGGGATCCTAAAGTGCACTATGGTCTAGGGACGTTTGCACGCTCTGTACTGGAGTAAATACGGCCGTTTCATTTTTGTGGGAAAACTTTGTTTTTTGAGCTCAATTTTACTGGTGACTCACCTATTTGGTGCACCCAAATATATTTTTCGGTCAATTTTATCTAACTAGAGTTTAATCCTGGTTTTGTACTGCTGTCTTCTCAAAGGTCAATTATTCAGAGAGGCTAAAATCTGTTTCCTATTGGTTTTTATATGTGTGCACACCTGTGTTATGTTTGTCTACATATATGTTGTACATTGTGTCAACCTGGTACCAAATTGGCTTAAATGAGTGCTCATAAACTAAATTTTAAAAAATGGATCCAAATGACTTTCTGTTCACGTGACTCAAACATTTAAAGAGACTCAATTTAAATTGGTTAAACAGGAGTAAAAATATCTTTAATATTACTAACCCACATGTTTTTCCTAGGTGGCCAACAATAGAATATTAATTTCTGTAAATGTTAAGTGTAACATTTATTACTTCTAGGATTTTTCTTCAACAGGGAAAAATAGCTTATTCTGGTTTACATGTGTCTGATAACATAAATGGGATTAATCTTTATGTATGTTAAGAAACATCACTGCTGTTCATTAAATTCAGGTGCTCTTGGTTTCTTAAATTGTATAAGGCAATACATATTTGGGTCTATTAAATAAGTTGTTGGTAAATGGGAAAAACTTCATCTCTGAATCTTCACTGAAAGCAAAATTGTTAAATTAAGATTCTAACAGGTGTAACAGGTGCACAAGGAGTGCAAAAGTTTCAACTGGTTTAACTTCAGTACTGTGAAACAAAGTATTTCACCTTAAGAGGGATTGAAAATTGTTTCCAAATGTAAATTCAGAAAAATCAGCAACTGGGCAAGATATACTGATAGGGCAAAGTCTAATTCTTTAACAAGGTTTCTTAAAACATTGATAATTGGAAACAATGGAAGTTTCATCAGGATTGTATCAGAATGCAGATTTAAGAAAGGGTCAACAAGTAGGAAAGAAATATAAAAGGTTATAGGCATGGACATTTGCTTTGATATGGAAATTAGAATGAAAGAAATGTTCCTGGGTAAAGAAAGAAATGTTTCTGGATAAAGAAATATAATGTCTAAGTAAGTCGCAGAAGGTTTGTGGAAGGTAAACTCAGAAGCTTGTGTGTTACATTAAGTTGAATATAATTGGCACAATCAGTTAAAATGGATTTCTCTTATGGTCAAAAAGTGTTCAAGCTTTGTCTAAATGTTGTGTAACTTTATGTAGGTTTATAGGCAGAGTAACTGTAGCTGACATAAAAGGGTCACTTAAAAGCCTGACTTATCTGTCTGCTTTGACTGTTTTCCTGATCATTAACACTGTTTCCTAAATGTATTTACCCCTGTTAATTCCTTGTTGTATATTCCCTGCAAATCTTTAAAACTGTTGCTTATTAGTGTTTTACAGAAGTACTACTTCTAACAGAAGAACCTGCCATCACCTGCAGGACAGATAAGATATACTACTAATTTCAAGCACTGTTATTGATCCTAATTAAACTGTGACTTAGTATGTCCACTTTTAAGACTGGTGCAACTGGCCTGCTGGATGTTTAACACCAAATCAAGGAAATCAGTTAAGACAGTTAAAGGGTTAAGGAAAATAGTCAATATTTTGACCCTTGCCCTGTTTGGTCAGCAAAACTCGGGGGACAATGGAACTTCTACAGGCTTCAGAACTCTGGGTAATAAGACCTCCCGTTAAAGGGGATCAGGTGACTCTAGAGAACAGAAGGCCAACCAGTAGACATTCTACAAAGAGGATAATCATTGAAGGGCAAAGTCCCAGGTGCTTCCAAGGGAAGCCACACGTGGTCAGCAAGACCCTGACATATCCTGGCAGATGGCACCACTGGTAGAAGAGCCAAGAGGCTTTTCACAAGTTCGCCAAGAATGACCCTAGCAAATTTCAGCTGACTTATAGCAATAGATAGGAACAAGATCATTTTTGGTCAAGTTGATCTTAAACACCTGGTAGGAGAGTATAAGCAAACCTCGGTCCTACATGGACATTTATAGCAACAGAAACAATGGCTTTTTTAAACATTGATCAAGGTGCATGATTATTAATTCTCTCAAAGGTAAATAAAACTGGGAAGTTACACAACCAAAGGAAATATCTCTACCAGGCAAAAATTAACACTAAAGAGTAAACTGTTTTACAGAATCACATGGGACTAAAGGCTATGTTTTTAACAACTTTACTAATATTTCCAAAGTCATAAATAGCCCCCACTCAAGATTTAAAGTCACTCTCTTCATACTTTTCAGGGAATGGCTAATTATGATCGCTTTTGTGTTAACAGTTTAAAAACTAATGCTTTGCTGTCTTGTTTATCCTGTTAACATGTTCCCTGCCTGATGGATGTCTGAGTTGCCCTGACCAGCAAGATGCCCTTACACATGGAATCCACAATCAAGCCCTGCTTCTATTGGGGTCATCATAGAAAGGCCTGGGAAAAGGTCCCTGACTGCCGTCCCCATTCTAAGCCCCATATCAGCTGGAAGTAGCCAGAATGGTCATCGCCCATTTTTCCCTAACGGCAGTTAGGGATACTTCTTGGGGTGGGGAAAGAGACAGATTAGGAGAGGCAGTGAAATGGCTCGGTAGTCAGGACAGAGGGCCCCTATCCAAGAGCTAGCTGGTAGAGGCGGAGAGAGTGATTGACAGGGCATGCTCAGGGCCTTCAAATGCAAAAAGACCTTGAGGCTCTTCCTTGTCCCAACTAAGAGATGGAGGTGGTCTCCGGTGGGTACTAGGAAGTTTTTGCCACCTTTTGTTTTAACCAATGGTGCTCTTGACCAGTTTCAATGCCTGTTTTACATAGATTTTGACCAATGGAGTTGATGCATTTCTCAATGCCTGCTTTACATGAATGTTAATTATGCTCAGACCCCAAATCTATATAACCTCTGGCCTAACCTCCATTAGACGGTGTCCTGCTTCTAGGTACCCCTCCGCTTTGTGGAGTCTCTGCTCTTCTTCCTAAATAAATCCTACTCCTTTTACTCCTAAAAAAAAAAAAAAAAAAAACCATACAAACACGGAGCTGGAGTGGTGGCTCAGTGGTTATGGCGCTTGCCTGGCATGCGAAAGTAGGCGAGTTCGAATCCCAGCACCACGTACACAACGAAATGTTAGAGCAACGAAAGTCATCTGAAAAACTAAATCAAATTGATTCTCTCTCTCTCTCTCTCACTGTCCCTCTTTCTAAAAAAAAACAAAACAAAAACACCTTGCTTTCTACAATTGTTTGGGCAGAACACTGCTCTGAGAGTTCTCTCCAGTACTGTCATTTTGGTGTAAATAATAAATGTTTTTCCTTTTTTCTCCTGATTGTGTTTATTGGCTTTGCACTCATCCAGGGGTGAACTTTAGTTACAAAACTATGCACCATAGTAGGATAAACAAAAAGAACTTCACACCCAGTAACATTAACTTCAGTGTAATTGTTTGAACTTAGTAAGTCCTTTTTCCCCTCTGGCTGGATATAAACATTTCTTCAGATGCCTTTTATCTTTTCTTTCTTTCTTTGTTATTATTTTTTTTTTAGAGAAAGAGAAAGTTAATTTTGTTTTATTTTTCCATCTGGTTTTTGTCTGTGTGTAGGTGGTGCTGGGGATTGAACCTAGGTCCTGGTGCATGCCTGGCAAGCATGCTGTGTATCCTGAGCCTCCTCTCCAGTGCTTTCAAACCAGCTTGATCATTCTGCTGGACTCCTTTATTCATGGGCTAAATAGCCTTTGTTTCTGTGCTTATTTAATATTGGTGTGCATTGTTTTTTTCTTTGCAGGTCTGGGGATTGAACCTGAGGACTTAGCTCATGCTGGGCAACTGCGCTACCACTGAACTACACCCCCAGACGTTTTGATGTTGTATTTTATAGGACAGGGTCTCGCTAACGTTGCCAAGGTTGGGCTGGACCTTGTGATTCTCCTGCCGCAGCCTCCTGTGTAGCTGGGATTACAGCAGTGCCCGGCTGAAACATGGAGCAAAGGATTCATTCAGCAATACTTTTTCTTCTTGAAGTTTTTTTTTTTTTTTTTGCACGATTTTATTCTTTTCATTTTATTGAAGATAATTTTGGTCACAAGGCTTCTGGTCTCAATCTGTAATTTGAGACATCCTGCCTCAGCGGATGAGCTGGGGTGGGGGCTGCGTGGAGAACTGCCTTTTTGAAACTCCACTAATAGTTCTTTGTTCGGCCTCCCGGCTCCAGGGGGTCAGATGACCCTGGCCTCCGTGCCCTTTTGGCTATCTCCTCCGGGATCTTCCCCGGAGTCCAATGGGCAAAGCCAGCGGGCAGCGGAGCCCCGGAGGCGGCTCCAGGTCGGTGCGCGCAGCGCGGACCGCGGGGCACGGGCACCGCGCCGGCCCGGGCAGGCGGATCTCGCTGGGTGGGGCCTGCGGGTCCTGGAGGCCGAGGGCTGTGCTCCCGCCCACCGTCCGGAGCCAGAGAAAGTTTTCCTCCGCCTTTGCGGGAGCGTGGGCTACGCAGTCGGGGGAGGCAGGCAGCGCCAGAGCGCCGCGGGTCCCACTAAGTCACCGTGTCCCCTTCCTGCCTTCTCCCCGGGCCCGAGGCTGCAGAGTGCCAGGTTCCCCTTCGGAAG